>DWTW01003352.1:0-10091 GCA_018246275.1 Papilio slateri
CCTTGGCACCCTTGGATGAGAAAAAAGTGACAAGCTATCACTCATACCCTTACACATATTATAATTATCACATCTAAAACCTTTTAGCCGTAAATTTGAGCAGTGACTTCTGAGAAGCGTATCGGCGTTGTATCGTGGGAGCAAGACGCTTAGGAGTTTAATCAACCACTAATTACAAGTTTTGGCTATCGGCGTGGATAGACAGTGCATTAGGCAAAGGTTAAAAGACAAGTTACGTAGCGATGTCTCGGAGGCATTGTTCCGAGGCGCATGCCCGTTCACACGACCTTGATGTCGCAACTTTTACGACGTACGTACAGATGCCAGGATCATACTCTTAATGAATGTGAATGCATCGGCTAGTGGGTGTGGCGCCTGTCTACTGTAATATAAACGTGAGTTGCTTTCTGAGCTAAAATAAAAAGTATATACTATATGTATTTTACATCGCCACACATATACATAGCTTTTACATCTTTTTAATCTGATCGTTATCGTTACCTCTTAAAGATTCTCGATATATATCGAAATTACTATCTCTTCGTGCCCGGCGTCACCCGATAAGGGATGGTGAATTTATATACTGCACGTTAGTAATAAAAAAAGCCTATCGTACTTCTGGAAAATGTAGCTTTCTAGTGGATCGGTTCAGTACGTATAGTTTACTGTACTAAGTAACTGAGTCTAGTAAATAGTCTGTACGAAATAACATTACGTAGCTTATTTTCGTCCCAATTCTCTCTTACCCCAGATTAATTAAAAGGTGTGATCGTCCTCTAGATGCCGAGAGAGGGTTCCAGTGTTTTTATTGTATTGTATGTTAAAAAAAGTCGCATGATCAATAAATCGATAAAATTACATCGATAAAATAACATACAACAGAGCGATTGTTCCGTTCATATGATTGATGGGGCACCATTGCTCGGTGCACGTTAATTAGACGTTTGGTATAATTAGGGCAAAGGCGCGAGGTCGGGGCGCACGCCAAATTATTTTGACATCACGAAGTTGTGATAGTGAAAGGTTATTATTAATTAAATCATTCTTGATTCTTTCAAATTAATCGCCATTATTCGCGTTTAAGAGCAAATTAATGGCTCAAGGACTCAGTATCAATTTT
Organism: Papilio slateri; assembly: GCA_018246275.1. Lineage (NCBI taxonomy): Eukaryota > Metazoa > Arthropoda > Insecta > Lepidoptera > Papilionidae > Papilio > Papilio slateri. The sequence goes on from DWTW01003352.1 coordinate 1,121, forward strand.
ATGGTATAACCTAGGTAGGTTATAGTATATGTCCCTTGAACCTTTTAGCCCCTGCGGCCGTCGAAATGGGTAGACCAAATTGCTACATCAGTTCAGGAATTTTATGGACAATGTAGCTTATCTTGTTTCTGTTGCAGATAATAAATAATAAAAAAATATCTAGCACAAAGTAAGAAATCACATCTACTTACAACAATATTACACATCATCTCATCTCCAATAAAGCCATTTCACACGTACTACAAACAACGAAATAAACGTTCGTACATAAATAATATTGACGAGGTCAAGAAACATAATCTGCGTTGTTCACACAGTCGTAAAACTGCCCTTACCCCATAAGAATCAATCGTCAATGTAGCCAGAGCTGCCTCCCCACTGCCGAGCCATTCGGACAGATATGATGTTACAATATTTATTCGGATTACATTTTCTTTGTACCTGAAACTTTAGGTCTATTCATTCCTTAAACTAGATTAAAACGCAGAACGATATTATCGACTTTATACAGGCAAAAGATTTACAGAGAAGGAAAAAAGGGTTATATGTATGTTCCAAACAGTCTAGTTAGACGTCTATTTCTATTTTACAAAAGAGAACCCATACATTACTAGGAAATGTTTGTTAAGAGATAAAATACATTAAACAATGACTAAGATCATGATACATAGAAAAAAGTCTCAATAGTAAACAAGATTAACTAAATGTGAAAGGTGCTGAGTGGTCCGGTGACAACGACATGTTTCGATCATTGAATGGGCATCGATGCGTCGGTCCGATTACACCCGAGCGGTTCGCGCGATGTTCCCGCGTCACGACGCACAGAGACCGAGAGACAAACAAGAGCTCTTGCTATATTGTACTTTTTATTCGTACGAAAGAACCGGGTTATGCTGAATTGAAATATTTCCTTAAAATTTGATAAACACGCTTTATGTGTTAATTTCAACTCGTTTTCAAATTTCGATGCAGCATTGACTAGATGGGAAATTGTAGTATACAATATAGGCCACAAGCAAAAACATTAAATCAATTATGTAAATTATATAAAATACATTTTTTAAAAAGATATGTCGAAGTAGGCGACCTGGGTAAATGGAAATCGCAGTTCCTTTGAAAATGAACGGTGAGAATGCAAAAGCCGAGTAATTCCCTCTGTTTATCTGAATTGAGCTGAAATACATGAGTTTTCATGTGAAGTATTTAATATATTTTTATCTTAGTAGAAGTACCAAGCACCCTATCCTAAGTCTAGCCTAGACACGAAATTTTATTCGTCGTTATTGATTCGAGCAATAACAGCCTTCTTTAAAATGAAATTATTTTTGTGTATAATGAAGTATATTGAAAAATGTAATCGTTTTAAGTGTATTGTGTTTCGAAGCTTGGTGTTTATCCATAGCTATAAATGAAAGGTTAATTTTTTGTACGCTTAATATAATTCATTCTCGTATAACGCTCTCCAATGTAGCTATACCGCCTGACGCTAGTCGACCGCGTCCCCTATCGCGGCGAGATCGCGGCGACAAATCGCGAGATGGGCCCGTTCCGCGCCGCTGCGCGCCCCCGTCCGTTCCTATCCGTGAACATATTAGTATTGTAACCGATCGCTTGCTCTCGCAACATCATAAAAAAACGAACGGCGTATCCACCGCAATGAATATTCAAATACAGCCATCGAAATGACAGAGTAACGTTCGAGTTTCTTTTAGCCGTATTTTCCTTAAGGCTTTATTGTCTCGTCCGAGAGGTGAAGGACTTCTTCCGTTAAAAAAATGTTCACCATTGAACTGTACTTTTTACGTGTAACCTTTTTGAGTTGTATTCTTGTGATATCTTCAATGTAAACCTGATTTTAAATCCGGTGCATTAAATCCGAAGCACCTATATCGAATGTCTTAGTAAAAAGTCAGTAAGATGACTTTTTAACAGTGAGTAATAAAAATTTGTATTATATGATTACCATATAAATTTTATTTGCCATCGACTAAATGCGTCACGTGGCAAATATTTAATAAAGAATCGTAAAAAAATCTTATTCACCCATAAATCCGACCACAATCAATTACGGAGTCGTTGTCAACAATAAAGCACGCAAGAATTTACATTACACAAACGATGCACGTGACAGCGAATCCTAAACTAACGATATAAAAGAGGTAACATTTCCTCGCACCTTAATACAACGAATGTGCTTTAAACTCGGCCAGAATTGTCTGAACCTTAATCAAATCAAATTGACCCTTATAACAATGGTAAATCTGCAAATGTTGAACAAGAAGGAGTCTTTTTACCGCAGCGGCGATGTGTACATGAGTGGTTTTGAACGTGTTATCGCGGCATTACATTAGTGGCGAGTTGACACGACCAGTCTTCTGTAAGGGCACGGCTTGTATTAGTGGCTTCTAATTTATTAGGAACGATAGGACGACGGACGCCGGCCACCCCGGCCACGGGCCCATTCACATCGTGGGGGGGTATCGGCTAAAATTGTCCTTACTCTTTTTTTCCCTTCCAGTTCTGCATCACTTTTTCGTCGTAGATGTATATCGTATATTTTTGTTTAGCCTTCAACTACAAACTGACAATTGGAAAAGTTTATATATTGTTGTTTATATTTTAAGTATATTTATCTGTCTGTTTTTAAAACTTTCTAAACAAAATCGAGTTGCTACTTTTATATTTCCAAGAAGTTGCATTTATATGAGGCGATATTGTTGCGTTGCAGAGTGTATGATCATAAAAAACGGATTCGTTCGTCCCCACCCTCCCCTACATTTTTATTAACACCCCAGACCCGATAAACAGGATACGGGAAATATATTTATTTGTCCAATCATCAAATATAAGGGGCGTTCTCGGGTTACACGAAATGATTCGGGGACGGAGTGATTTGTTGCGATAATCTACACTAATAAATAACCCACTCCATTCAACGATTGAGCTGCCTTCCTCGAGATATGTTTTAAATTCCATCACTTATTGTTAGTTTTATTGGACGAGCAATTATTCACTCATATTCGATATTGTTCTATTCTATATAATCAAAATAGATAATTAGTTTCATATGTAGCTTTCTTATGTTCCGTTCAATGAGGTAACTTAAAAGAGATTGGAATCTTCTCTGCTATCTGTCAAAGAAACGTACTCTTTGGGTGCTGTAACTAGGTGTATTGTGTACTTTTCCTCTGACACCTCTGTTACATTATATTTCTCATTTATAAATTTCCCACTGAAATATATTTTTCGCAATGTTAGAATATCTTGATTATAGCTTTTTGGCGCTGTCATTCAGTACCACTCCTAGGCTATTTAAAAGATAGCATCTAATGTAATGAATTATAAAACACGATATAATTCATAAGCCAAAACGTTTCAAAAGTTACATCTCAAGTTTCTAAACCATAAAATATTTTTATGAGTTTAGCATTTGAACCTTTCGTCTTAATATTCTGAATTTTTATCAAGAAGCAAAATTCAAAAAACTGTAAATTTCAAATTGTTTATTTTCATGTGTTGTGATTCTTTCCTTTCGTTTGTAATATTTTATACGTTAAGATGAAGATACATTTACGTGTCAATATTAAAAATACGAAAATTTTGATGTTGTTTTTTCCTGATCCAACGTACCCAGATTTAAGCAAGAAGACGGTTCAAGATGATGCGGTTACCGATGTGCCTACTTGCCAAGATATACTTTTAAATTTCAGAGATGTTGCGATATTTTTGTAGACGTTGTTTCATTTATAAACTTTTTCACTTAATACAGAGTTAACATTCCCCTAAATTTAAAAAGTCAATACCAGTTATTTTAGCGTATAACGAAAGATATGTCTCGTTATACTTACCAGTAAAGCGCAATATTTCGTTAATAATATTTGACTACCGGATGCGAAAATATCGTTCTGTAATTTTTGGCGCGCCCGTATATGAGTATCATAAAACGGAAACCTTACGATTCAAATTATTTTTTAAGGTCAACATAAACATTTCGGTGTTACGTATCTAATATACGTCGAGGACAGTTAGAGACATTATTGAAATTATCATACAGTTTATTTTAGTACGGCTATATGTACCTCTAACTTACGGAGTACTCACCGATAAACAAATATATATTATCTGTCGCGCGACACGTTATGGCTCCGAGTTAATATAAAAACGTTATAAAAATAAAACAAAGACGATGCTCGGAACACCCACATTGGGCTACTTTTATTGTGCTTTCTAGTTTATCGTTAAATATTCCGACCGAATTCCGTCGCAGAAGCCAAGAAGCGGTTGCTAAAACTCTAAACCGAGCTCTAATATATGGACGTTTAGATAGACAATATTGTTTTGCTGACGTACTTTTTTTATCTCCATGGGTAAAAGCACATAAAAGTTTTTATGTCACCGTTGAAGTTCCGATTCGTTGCCCAACATCTTGCATAAGAAGGCCAACGGTATTCAGTTTCGGTTGTATCACTACTTTGTCTTTGATTCATAATTGTTGAATTCGAATAGTAAAAAATAGAAAAAAAATAGATTTTTTTCATATTTTGTAGATTAATAAAAATAAGAAGAAAAATGAAGTTCGTTTTCTTCATTTTTCAACAATAAATCAGTTTTGTTTAATTAAAAGGGAGAATTTTAAACTGTTTGAATTGTTAATGTTTGTGTACTTCAATGATTAGTTCAGTTCACAATTTTCTGACAGTTTATAATATTCCTAGTGAGATTATAGTTCACAATCATTCTAATATAAATGCTATGTTCGGATATCCTCTTTACTTTTAAGTGGTCACAGTTAACCATCATTGTTAATTCTTAAATCCTCGGGGTCAATAGAGAATCAGAATGACCACATTCTCCGCGAAAGAGAAAGCCGTAGTGAAACACGTTGAAAATACTATTCGACGAAAGTGAGATTCTATGGCGGTGTTGTTAAACACATCGTAGGTACGGCATTCGGCAAAACATCTACCACAGATAATTGCATTCTTAAATTAAATGTAATCAGTGAAATATCTTATCTACGAAAATTATTGTGTACATATTTTGATATCAGAGACGTGAGCAGGCGCAAAACGGAAATTTGTAATATCTGCTTACGCTTTTATGTCCCTTTTAATTTCTTGCGGAAATTGCAATTATTAATTTATATAATATCCATTAACTTATCTTAACAAACATATATGGTACATTATAGTTTTGTCTTTATTTTCTTTAATGTTTAGTCTTAGTGGATTTTTTTATAGAAGAAGGTAGCAAACGAGCAAGCAGTTGAGCTGACCTTAGATGAATCCTTTAATGGACAGAGGAGGGGATAAACAAAAAATGGATATTTTCTTTGCCTATCCATCCTCTCGCAGGTCCTCTTCTTCTTCCCTTTCTTTCTTCCTTATTAGAAAAGGATGGGAAAGGGAAGAAGACTAGAATTAGGCCTCTGGCACCTCACTCATCAGATAAAACGCAGATTATTTCTATTTCACGCCTGTCTTCTTTGAGGTCGTTGTATTTCATAGGTCGAACCGGCCCATTCGTGCAACAGATGTTGTTGCGGGCGCTACCACTGCGTACATTCCTATATAAGTTCTTAGGATGGTAAGCATTGAAGAGAATTCAAAGGACTGACCTCCTAGTTTGTTAGACCACCCATTTATTTGAATATCGAGATGAATATATTGTGGAATTTGTATTGCAAGTGTTAGACTCATCGGAATTTTTACAATTTATGTTAACACGAGCGAAGTGCCCGCGCCGGCCGTACGTTATCGGTTTTAACGGGTGTCAATTGAATTTTATAGGCTTTTTACACGGCTCGCGGCTTTACGACCGGGTCGGCGAAATTGAGGTCGGCAGGAATGCTTGGCGCTGCGTTTGTGTGAAGCAGTTAACGATATTGCAATTTTTATGCAGCGAACGCCCACTCCTATACACTGTATCCTATGAAACAATTTCCTTTTCCAGGATTCAATTCTTTTATTCTGTTGTCAGCCTTTGGGTAGGAAGAAAGGAGTGGATAACAAAAAGACATGAGACTGACCCAGTATGAAGCCATTGTGTCCTATAGTCTCCTCTAGTCTTGATCGATTTTGAAAGGTGAGATGTCATTAGATTCGTATTCTTACCAGGAGTATGGCGTCAGCATAAAACCCATATAGTGGAACTATACCATTAATCTGTTAATAATGATAAGTCAATTGGATGTTTTGTTTCTTTTTTAAATTAACTGTCATTTTACGAATTTATTATATGTACATTATAGAGTCCTCACATTTAGTAGAATCCTCCGCACACTTACGTAGAATATATGTGAATTGGTGATTAGATATTACTTATATCTAATCAACAATTCACGTGTTTTCTGATCATGACTTAGTACTCATTACTATCTCCATAAATTCAGAACAGTAGATCGTGCCTAAATCAGTACGGCATACGAGTATATGTATCTTATTTTCGAGCGAATTCTATATCCTCAAAATTTTCTAAACAACGCATAAGTTTATTAAACTACTTCCTTTAACCTTTTTAACCTTTTCTAACTTCTAAAAGTTTTAATAATGATATTTGTTTTATTTATTGTATAGAACGTGAATGTTCAAGAACGAATATTTTGATAATTTTAAGTAGGTACACTCGTAAAAAAGCTATAAAAGTAAAATTTTGCATAAATAATAAGCATCAAATAAATGCAGAATATACAGTCCCTGTCTTATTCGGCCTTTTGTCATTGATTTGACATTCAACGTCTTAATAAAATAGTCGATGTGATTTACTGTGATCTGTCTATGAGAGGTACGACATAAAATTGTTGTCTGAGATGTAATTTATATATTAAACTATATTTTACGTTGCGTTATATTATTTTTATGACGACTTTTTTGGTGGAGGATTAAACGTTATATGTTTATCAGAAACTAGCACACGTTCGCAACTTTGTTCGCGGGAAATTCAATAATATGAAACGATTATGCCTAACGTTTTGTTCTATATTATTTTGAATTAGCTGATCCTGGTTTCACAGAACTGGTATAAGCTGAATGCGCTGTGTAGCGTACATTAAAAATAAGAAAATGAATTGTGTCTTCACAAATTCTACTATGCAATAATGAGACTCGTAGATATAACAGTGGTAGAGCCCGCAACAACATCTGTTGCACGAATGGGCCAACTCGACCGGTGAAATACCACGACTTCAACGGTGGTAGAGCCCGCAACAACATCTGTTGCACGAATGGGCCGACTCGACCGGTGAAATACCACGACGTCATAGAAGACAGGCATAAAGTAGAAGTATTCCGCGTTTCGTCTGATGAGTGAGGTGCCGGAGGCCCAATTACAGTCCTCTTCTTCTTCATCCTTATTATAAAAGGATGGGAAGAAGAAGAGGATATGACGGTGAAGGGGATGGATCGGATAAGGATCCTTTTCCTATTTATCCCCTCCTCTGTCCATTAAAGGTAGGTAACGCATTTGCAACTCATTAGCTTGTTGCAAATGCCTATGGGTAGCGGTCACATAAGATAGGGAGAATTGCTTGCTCGTTTGCCACCTTCTTCTACAAAAAAGTCAAATGAATACTGATTAAAAACTCTTCAATTTTATCCTGCAAACCGCATGATATTTCCCACAAAATGCATACTAGCTATCCATATAATTAGAACATTCCAGGAAGCATATGGTGATATAGATAAAGTATATACTACTAAAAAGCACAGCCGATGTCGTTGATGTGTATGATTTCATGGTCGAGCAATGGACTTCCTCACATCACGTAGGAAGCCCATTGGTCGAATCAGAATTCCCTAAACGGAGTTTTAGTTAAGAGTGATTTCGCTCGTCAAGTGAGTATACTAAGTCCAAAAAAATGGACGATGTATTTAACTTTTCGTAACAATAAAATTCAAATATTTGACCTGATTATCACGATGTTGGTCGAAATACTTAAGCCCACAGCACAATAAAATCCTCAAATAGGCTCAACGTGCATAAGAATGAAATATTCATGTTTATCTTAACACACTCAACCAAAATGTTTCGACAAATCTCTAATAGGTATTGTAAATAAAATATTCACCCGGTTAAGAAGCTCGTTTTTCCCTTTAAGACTGTGAGAATTATCAACCATTATAACTAGAGCTCGCTGATGATTTTTTTTAATACTGTAACTCGGTTCAACCATGGATAGTCATTTGACAAGTATATCAGGATATTCGGTCTATTCGTCCACAAATTCTTGGGTTCCGGACAGGTAGGAGATTTAAAAAAATATTAAGTAATAATCCGACCACAAGTCTATGATAATCTGATCGTAACGCCATCTTGTCCTGTGTGGCTTGGGGTAAAAAACGTGTGACATGATTATCGGTACCAATAGAACAAAAAATATAAAGGAGAGCTTGTATGTCACTAACATTTAATTCAATTTAATAATCTTACATATCAGTTTTTATTTATTAATATATTAATGATGTATAAAATGAGGTAAATGTGCAAGATATACTATCATATTTAAATTTACATGGATTTTATTCAGGTGAAAGGTGAAATAAAACAATAATTGAGATATTTCAATTTATTACTATATTGACTTTAGGGATTTAACTATATGAGTGATGAATAATTTAGTTTTAAATTGCTTTAAATAACTATTCAAATCAAAAATATGAAAATGTTATAGGTATTTTTTTTACAAATTGTCTATATATTAGCCAGGCAATCTCTGTCATGTTTTAATAAAAAGTTTTATGTATGTTTTTTTATGGGATTAGGTGGCAACCGAGCAAGCGGGTCACCTGATGTTAAGTGACCGCTGCCCATGGGCATCTGCAACAAGCAAATGGTCGCAAATGCGTTGCCTACCTTTAAAGGACAGAGGGGATAGACTGGTAAAGGATATTTCCCTTTCCCATTCATACCCTCCCCGTCCAATCCTCTTCCCCTTCCCATCCTATCCTTATTAGGAAAGAATGGGAAAGGGAAG
>DWTW01003353.1:0-10090 GCA_018246275.1 Papilio slateri
GGATAGGAAAAGTAAATGTCCTTTTTTCTATTTATCCCTTCCTCTGTTTATAAAAAGGAAGGCAACGCATCTGCTTGTTACGGATGCCTATGGGTAGCGGTCATCTAATATCAGGCGAAGCGCTTGCTCGTTTGCCAACTTCTTCCATAAAAAAATTTGATTGCTAGTTCCAGATAATCTCGGAAACTAGTGAACCAATTTAAAAAAATTCTTACACTAATAGAAAGCTCTTATCAGAATGTAAGCTAGCCTATATTTTATAGATCTACCCGAGCGAAGCTTAGACTGGTTGATACATCGTATATAAAAGAGTCAATTCAGTTCAATATCGGATTTGCATCGACTAAAATCTAACAGTGTTAACCCTGTATATATCGACGGGATTACCGGAACTTTTTCGTAAATTCTCGGTCCGACCTACGCCAAGATATCTTAACAAATTACATCTCACCTTTACAGGTACTGCGCTCTGAAAGACAAAGCGTGGGATCTTATAATCCTAATCTAATAGCAAATAGTAATTGCTGTCCTCAGAAAAAAAATAGTAGGTTTAAAAAGGTTATAGAGGTTATTCATTTTTCAGGACATCTTTAGTAGATAATAGTAGATAATACACAGGACAATTAAACTTGGTTTTGGTTTAATTCAACATCAAAGAATAAAAGAAACTCTAGATATGCAAATGAATCAAACAAATTATTAATATTTCTGTCCTCAGAGTTTTGGTTAATATATATATTTCTTTAAATTTTTATTAATAAAGAATACATGTAACTGATATTAAAATAATTTACTATTACTGAATACTAAATAGTGATATCTCAGTAGCTCAATGACTCGCAAAGATGCAAAGATTTAAAAAAAAATGCTTTTGCTCTCTGTTTACTTTACGTAAAACTCTTGAGAGATATTTTACTTTGATTATGGGATTAAGAATCGAAGTCGATAGTGGAACGTAGACTGTGAGACGGTGAGTTGGAGCATAAATTCATTTTATATTAAAAGAGTGTCGTTTCCCTCAAGTTTTATTTATTGTCGTAGACTTCATTGACTGCGGCCGGCGCCCGCTCGTCGCAATTGTGACTGGTTCTTCTCGTTCTTTACGTCTACAGTTCGACTTGTGTATATACTTGTACGTACAAGTGTGTCCATTTCCACCGTACATTGATTAAAATGCAAGAAGTTGGCGTAAAGGCCTTATACATTGTCGCACCAATTAGCAGGTACCATATAAAAATAATACAAATCATTCCTCTTCCTTATCGAGCGAATCGATTACAGACACGATATCTATATCCGATTTTAATTACCTAAAGATTTTTTGTATCGAGGCAGATTTACGACGTGCAGACAATTTAAGACGTGTGTCGTATTCTTAAAAAGGAACAAAACCGTATCCGTAGATTAACGGAACTAAAATTTATCGTTTGATTATTTGAATCCATTTTATAGGGGGAATTAAATTCCGTTTTAGAACGTTTTATTCGTGACTGCCAATTCGTTTTTAGACGTTCCAATTTCTATGCCATTATTGAATAGTTAATCCTAACGCAATTCTAAATTTAGAAATGGCTTCACATTCGTTCAAAACTTGTATTAAACTGCTATATCTTAAATCGAGGTTAGTTAATAGCGTACGCTTGGCGCCATTTATTCAAGTTTTTTTTTTTGTAAACTAGGTTATTGAAAAGTAATCAAGTATTATTATCATTTTATTTTGTTTTAAATTTAAATAAAATGTTTCCTTCTTTATTACTGTCCTTATTTATGATCTTATGTTTTTTGATCTGTAACATCTTTTCTCTGGCTTTCCTGCAACATGTGTGAGTGATTTTGTGAAAAGGGACGGAAGTGTGTAACAAGAAACCGGGAATGCCCGCGCTATTTGATTTGACCAATGAGCGCGCGCGGTGCTAGAGCTGGTTGTCAGATGGTACCAACCCATTTTCCGAGACATTGGTGTATAACGTCAATAATGCTTATTATCAAGGCGAGATGCCAGATGTTACACATCATATGCGACTAAGGCTTGCTCGGTTTTCTTAATGATTTTTGTTTTAAGAAGGTAATCGAGTCAAGGAGTCGTTAGATTCGTATTTTTCTCCGCAGTGTCATAGGTAACATGATGATGTATGATGATAATCATAAGGTCAGTCGGTTTTTTTTAATTAACTATCAGATACTTGTACATTGATTCGATGTTACTAAATTGTAGTTCTTGTAATTTGTAATCTTCTACCTATCTATCTAATCTAATGTGTTGATTAGTAGAATTTGATACATAATATTTTACATTTCTAACTTATTGCGACTCGGTATGACTCGGCAAACTATCGTCTCATTAATTCCGGTAATATAAATATCGATAGAAAATAATGGCACCAAGCCAACTCGATACACAAAAATATCATATAATTCATCGTATAAAACTCTACGTGTAGTAAGACGGTTGCGTCTTGCACCTCGTAAAAAAAAATTAAAAATATTCTGACGACGTGGTTTGTGTCACCTTCAGGCCAGACAGTCGGCCAACAGTGCATATTTTTTTACTAACAGCAAATAAATCTGCCTTTCTACTGGTGCAAACCGTAAAACAAATTACGAACCATTATCCCCAGTCATGAAAAAACTTAATATAACGTGAGACAAGTATAGAGCAGCCGTCAACTGTGGGGCTTTTTAAAACGCGAGTTTTTCTTTTCGTGGCGTCAAGGTTTTCCTTATACAACCGCATCAACGGTTTCGCTAGCTTTTAAAGAAGATGAACGATATACTATTGGCCTAAGCCCACTTTATATATATTTATTTTCTAAAAGGATAACCACATACTTAATGGCTCATTTAGTGAAGTCCTCTTTGAGAGTAACTTCCTAACTTCCATGAAGGAAGAAGGATATGTTTCAGGTTCCGCAGGTGAAACAATTATAAATGTTGCCAAATTCAGACACAAATATTTCTAGTAATTGTAAAATTTATAAAAAAGAGAATCGTATTCGCACCATCCGATATGATATATTTATTAAATGATGTCCTAAACAATTATTATGATATGTTCTGTATTTACTAAAGTGCGACTTTTAAAAAGATAATATATTATAAAGAGTTTTTTTTTGCCAGATCAGACTCGCAGCCCAGTCGATAATCGTAGCAAACCTTCTTTTTACAATGTAATTCTGTTCAATATAAAGCCCATTTTAATATCATTTCAAATGCCATTAGTAGAGTATTAAAGGTTTTAATAGGACGCACCAGTTTTGAGAGCCCATCACCGATGTGAGCAGCAAGTAAATAGAAACGTCAAGGAATGCATTGCCTCCCGGGTGTCGCCGAGTCAGGACCTTGCAGCCTTCAATTTCACTATTTAAAATGCTCAACTTTACAATCATAGTCCTACACGTTTGTCTGATTACGTTTATTTGATTTTTTTTTCTAAAAATGGTGGTAAGACTAGTCTTTGAATTAAACAAAGCATATATAATAAATATTAGATTATAAACTAAATATTAGATTATTACACATAATAAAATTATTTATTTCTATTTATTTTTGCTATGTATATACAAGCATAGCAAAAATATACCAAAATCATTAAATCCCTCATCCTAAATATGTTAATCCATCCTAATAAATAATAAATAAATAAATGTTTATCGCGTGCAATTTTATAACATAAAAATTTCACGAGGTATGTAAAATGTAGTTATATATGTAGTACATATTTCAGATAATAACAGAATAGGTTTCCTTATTGTATTTGGCACACAGATAATTTTAATGAGATACTAGCTTTCTAAACTGTACAATAGGTTATAAGGGTAGAGGAATATTGAAGAAAGTGTGGATGGATTGTGTGAAGGATGACTTGTGTAAGAAGAGTGTGAATTCAGATATGACGGCTGATAGAGGGATATGGAAGCGAAGTACGTACTGTGCCGACCCCAGATAACTGGGAAAAGGGCAGAAAGAAGACTAGCTTTCTAAACTACATGCGTGAAAAGTCAGCAATCCCGCTGAAAAGTGAAATGTGTCCAAAAACCCGTAATTCATTTCATTCCCTTATTTTATTATTTCCCCATCTCTACTGTGCTCTAAAATGTCTTACCGCATTCTTACATTCTCAGTCATACGCATTACTATCTGGGAGTGTAAACATTACAACAATGAGGTAATTAATAATCTCATAGTAACAAAAGAATTCACCACCCACGCTGAGACTGTTTAAAAAAATCATCGTACTGTTAACACCCACACAAATCGTATGCCGCCTCAGCTATCCAAAGCGATCAATCAATAAGGAATGCAAATTTTAATTGTCCCCGGGCTGGGCCGGCGTTGCGCTGCATGTATCTTAAGTATTATATATCAATGCATTCGCGACAAGGCTCGGGCGAATGCGGGGGGAGCGGGACGGCGCGGCACCGGGAGGGGCAGGACCGCCAATTATGAATAAACTAGCTGCACTGCTATGTTAATAAGACTCAACATTTTTCCCCGGCGATTTCACCGAGCTGGTATAACGCTCATTAATGGTTTCGTGGCCGCGTTATCAGCGCTCCTAGAAAGCCTTAAGATAACCTACAGCGCGCCGCGACACAACACGGCCCAGTTGCAACAGGCTGTACTGAAATGTTAGATTACTTTATTGCTAAACCGACAATGAAAGTACAAGACACTATAAATACTATTTCCATCGTAGTATTTTTTATTTGATATAAGCACGAAAGTCAATAGTTTTTAATAAGGACTGCTTATATTGAGATATCTAAGTCGACTTAAAATATAGTAGATTATAATCACTGTTTTAATTTTATTTATTCCATTTTATCAATAATAATTAATGTGTCTTCAATGCGAGTTTAATGCACAGGTTGTCAATAAATTTCATATACACTAGTGCATGGCACGGTTAAGTTGTGAGTATCCGAAGGCGACGTGTAAACATCGAGTGCAACTTTATATCATTGTCGCATCGTTAGCACGGCGCGAGTTAAAACAAAAAAAAAACTTGAACTTTTCAACGCGAGGTTCCCGTGTGGTCCGCGGGAGGCAGCGGAGCCGAGCCGGCACACGGCATTGGGCCCGACCTCGTTTCCATGGCTAAATATAATTTCACTTGATCATTTAATTATGCGGAGATTAATGAGCGAGTAGAGATGCCAACATTCGCGTTAATAAACTTGTACAATACGGCGTGAAACATTTAAGTACTATGGAGGCGGGTCTTGACAAACGTAACGCCACTCGCCGCATTTATTTACGTTGTTTTCGTTTCTCGCGTAAAACGCGAGAATGCATAATTTCAAAAGGCATTTAAAGAACATATGTTTATATATACATAACCGACGGGTTCGATTAACATATTTCTGTTGAATTCGTTTGAAATTGTTTTAAGAAATTGTTTGGCCACGTAAAGACTTTTCCATGTTTTAAGCAAATTGGTGTAGACAGCGGCAACTATATAAAAATGTGATTTTCATCGTGTTTCTTAGGAAGACTTATATTGACCTCTTGTGCTTGTTGGTCTTAAATTGTGATATGATGCAAGCGTATCGAAATACGATAGGCCAAGTTTTAGTGGTTTTTTGCACACACGATCACACTCAATAACCAAAACTAATTGATCTACACCAATTAGTTTGCCTATGCGCAAACTTTTTAAAGTTACAGGTAGCGCTAGCCGTTACATATTATGTGCACAGTATATTCGTTTGCCTCTACCTTCCATAACAAAAATCATACAGACAGCATATATCGAAAGTAAATCGTTGGTTCACTCATCGGTCCTTTGACCGAACGCCAACCAACAAAAACAACGATATATATATAAATCGCAATCACGTGTTCTTGCTAAATACCAATTTTTATTGAGATCGGTCAAGCTGTTCTAAAGTGAAATAATGACACACAGACAGACAGGCAGACAAACAACAAAATTAAAATCAGTAGAATTGATGTCGGTGAGGCATAAAATGAATATTTATTACAAATCTTTACAAAAAAAAAACTGAAATTATAGACAGACTGTACAGATTTATATATTAGTATAGATAAAAGGTTGTTTACTTTTCCCATTCCGTGTCTATAAACTCAGCGAAATGACCGCAGTACTAACGCGGTGTAGTGCAGCACGCATGTGTTCGCACAGACCTTCTGCAATTAGTTAGTTTGTAGAACTAGTATAACCAGCTCACTTGGTGAGCTGTTCCAGGGAATAATAAACGACGAGATGTTTACCTGTCGCAACTTGAATTCAATACTGCGCATGCGAACTCACTTATGCAAAATGCTTTCGCTATAGTAAACATTGTAGTGGGTGAGGCGCTTGTTTTTCAAGTATTTTGCCTCAAGTCGGATAATAACAACGCAATAACTGTCCTCTTTAATACAACAGTAAATACCTAAAGTAATTTAAGCCAATGTTCGCTTCTGGCGATGACTACTTTGTAAACATACCAACTGACCTCGATAGCGAGAAACTTCAATAGCTTTTTATGGTTTTGAGTATTAAAACTTTATTCATTACAATCGTAATCTTTGTAGCGGTCGGTGGGGGAGGCAGTCGTCCACCGGTGGACGACTATTGGCTCAGACGACGACGGCAATCAAAACCCTGCCGTAGTGAAAGTATAACATTACCAGTTTCAGAAAAAACCTGAAGAATATATAAAATAAATTAAAAATTAGAATAATAAATATAATAGGAAATAAATGGGGGGAACCAGTGCTGTTTCTCGTTTTAACAGCATCTTTTTTATCTTTTTTTTTCATTTGCCCTACAAGGTTCTTATTTGAGATGTCGTTCGATTCGTATTCTTTCCCGTATTGTCACTGTTGTACAGTCAGTAAGTAAGGTTTATTTGTTTTTTTTTTTTAAATTAACTACAATTAGTAGTAAATTAAATTTTGATTTCTTTTATTTAATATACAACCGTTACTCATTTTTTACATGTCCCTAAGTCCATAGTGCTGTAAATTAAGAACAATCTCAATCTGGTCAGGATTAGGTGAATAAAATACAATAATCCTAGATAACACTACTTAGCTTTCAAAATGGTGAATGGGTATTTTTTTATTCGTTATCATGATAAGATTGTGTCATTTATAAAAAAACACATAAATATTTTTTTTTCATGCAAAATATCGACCTTCGGTGACACTATACGATAACAACTATCCTTCGAGTATTAATGAAAGATAAAATAAACTATTGATATGAAAATATCCTTTATTTATTGCAAATTTATCCAAGTGCCGCGATAACATGCTTATCTTATGCATGATCCTTTACTCGACGATTACGAAATCACGAAATTGAAGTGATTAATTCGGATCGTGTCCGATGACGGAAAAACATATAAAACAAGAAAGTAAAAAGAACATTGAAAAAAATTAAATTCATAAAAAAATCATTGATAGATTTATCATTCATCGTATTTATTACTTATATAAATGAATCACATTGTATTTTAAATGGATTTACATTGTTCTTTTTTCTATTATTTTTATGACTTGTCACACTTTACTATTCTCAAAGATTATTCAAATACTGTCATATTTTTTTATTCAAGTATTAGTGTATAAGAATTATTATTATATCTTCTATACTTATACTATTGGTGCGGGGCGGAGCTCCATGGGTTATATTATTGTCTTCTTTTTCACTTTGATGTCTGTACCGTAATTCTTCTTATACTTTTCACGGTGGTTTTATTTCTTTGTATTACAAGTTTTTTTGACAGTTTTCAAGTTTAAATTTAGTTAAAATTTATACATTTTTCAATTAAAGTTAAAAAAGGAAAAAGGTTTTAATCCCGCCCTCGGCAGCATCCCCGAACTATTGAATCGATTTAAAAAAATCTTTCAACAATAGAAAGCTATCAGCGAGTAATATAGGCTATATATTGTTTTATTTGTTCATCTACTATATCTACATAACGAACCATGATGGCGTAAACTTTTTTCAAATGCTAAAAGTATCCTCTTTCACACAGTTTTTCTAACAATGTTTTCATTTACGACGATTTATGGAGTCGGGCAGGGTTGTTACCGTATTCTGGAACTTGATCTTTTCCATTGAACTACCTCAGTTTTTCAAAATAAAGTGACGAAAAAATCGCTATTTTTATAGAATTGCATAACACACAGGGGAGAAAATGAAAACAAAAAAAAAACACCTTTAAAATGAATTGATGCAAAAATCCAGAAATAACGGACCAGACTCACTAAATAACAAACTAACGTACGTCGAAATTTCGCAAAAAAAAAAAACATAATGCATTTCTTAGATCTAAATCTCGTACACTTCACGAATGCGGAATGCTTCTCCCCTCGGTACTCTTGTATGCGTTGCAAATAAAATATGAGGCGATGAATAAATTTTACGAAATTAAAGAAAAATAACCACCGCTCGGTACATATGAAGTTTATGAAGCGTAACATATGATCAGATCGTAAAGTTACGATTTTACGAATAGACTAAATAAATTTACATTTATGAAAGCTAAATCATTATTTCTCGGTAACGGTATTTTTAAAAAGTGTTGCAGAGGAGCCAGCATTACTTTGACGTTTGCCAACAAGTTCACTGTGATAATTTATAGTGTTTTTTTTTATATAATGAATAAATTAGTTCTTGACAACAATTCCACCTGACTTTAAATAGCGATGTGGTCGAAAGATGGGGTACATGTGTTTAGCTTATTCACTCATCTCTTGAAAGTACCTAGTTAGTAAAATAATCCATCATACCCTATCGATAAAGGTTTTAGGTAGAGTAGCGAAAGGACAACGGATTCGATCTAATAATTCCAGATTTGGAAACGGAATATTCGAAAAACTATTCCGCTAATATGATTATATTTCTTCGTAACTACTACGAAAACTTTGTACGAAGAAATTGTCTAACATACAACTCTGTTCACCAGACACTGTAATTGTACTGGGTAATGTTTGCGATGCTTGAAGTGTGGGAACGACGCCGACGGCGCGGGCTCCTGTAAGTCGTTGAATACAATTGTGACTTTCTTTTTATTTGCCTTTTAACAAATTATTTACGTACATGAAAAAAACGTGGCCACAGTACGAATATAAAGTTATGTCTTGAAGATCATCGTACTTTCATAGGATTTAGCATTACGATTTTATAACAATTTAAAACATAATATATATTATTTAATTGCTTTACCGCAAATCGAGGTACCCAATGGAACAGAATTGCGAAGCGTAGAATGTAGGCACTTTTATCAAAGTTAATATGGAGAAATTAGTCATAAATCCATAGTTGTCTTAGTGGCTAGATATAGTGTACACAAGAGTTGATGCAACCAATGTGTTTTACGTTGAACAAATCACTGCTTTGCGCGTATTTACCAAAATAAAACTGTAAAGTTAAAACTGCAAACGCTTAACGTATTCTCGTCACAACCGCTATTCCTTATTCTAAAGTTAATTTTGAGGAACACTTAATATTCTGCCGCACGTTCTCTTGTAAATGCCAAAGAATAAGTAACAGTAACGTGTAATGTTCAATGCAACTAACTGATTTCTATGAATTCCACTTAAAAAAACACACCACGCCTACATATAAATAAAGTGTTTTTGTACTGACATAGTAAACGTAGCACACTTCTTTTATTCGTATATATTTTATTACAGAAATAACCTAATGAAAAAATACATAAATATGCGATATTCTTTAGGGAAGGGCGCTGTCTGTATGCGGGCCATTTGCTCAATAGTCTATTCAGACATAAAAATTACCACTTCCGTACATGAACATCCATAACATCGCAGGTGCTAAGTGTTTCATTGTCTATACAATATTTAAGTATAAATGTAGATTCATTTCACTCCTAACCTATTTCAAAGATGTGAGTGCGTTTAATTTAAAACCACCATAGGTTATTAAAACTATAGATCGTTAATAAATAGTAGCACTCACACCCATCCACTGGAAGGGTAGACAGAGGTTTCGGATTTCTGTTTCGTACAAAACTACATTACCATCATTTTTTTCGGTTCTTCCACATACACATGGGCGTCGAATATGTGGAATACACAGACACGGTAAAATATATATATATATATATAT
>DWTW01003354.1:0-10090 GCA_018246275.1 Papilio slateri
GGTGGATTATGGCAGTCTTCCAAGATTTCGGGCAAACGCCAAAGGAATACGAGAACCGGAACAGGCGCGTTAAAACCAGTGCCAACTCAGGAGCGCATGTCCTAAGCACAATGGGAGGAATACCGTCAGGCCCACTCTTATTAATTTCTTTCCTTTTATCGTAATTTTTTTAAAATTTTAATATAACATAGTGTCGTGTGTACACACACACACACATAGACACTGTCCATCCTGTTTAGAATATAAAGATTTGCGTGCCAATTTTTCGCTTAATTATATATAAAGTATCACGAAAGCATTACATGCTTAACTTTTGTATCAACTTGCTTTAAAATGAAACTTATATAAAATAAATTAACTTTGGCCACTAATTTTTCACTTGTTTTTAACCTATTTTGTTATTATATAAGATTGTCGAATGACCAATATAAGGAAAAATATAAGAATATTTTTTTTACTTTATCTATGACATATAGATATTGTTTTGTGCAAACATCAAATTTCAGAACTTTTCTATTAGCATTCAGAAGTAATTTAAGTCATAACTACTAACTAACTTCAAAAAAGGGGGAGGTGCTCAATTCGCTTGTATTTTTTATGTTTGTTATCCCAGAACTTTGACATTTATGAACCAATTTGTTTTTTTTTTGTTGGAACGAGGACATTCCCAAGGGGGTCCCATGTTAGTTTGAATGGCATTAAACCTTGGATCCGAAGATATATTGGCTATCGTGAGATTCGAGCTCAATTTCACGGTCAACTCAGACTTGGCCCCTAGAATCGTCAATGTCGAGGTACGCAAGGGGTCAACATGATTTGGATATACAAAAAATGCCACAGGGACATCTCGCTCTCGCATCCTGTAATTTGATTTAACCGATTATTTCAGTACATTTTTGAAACCGTAGCAAGAGATAATGTGTGATATTATCTTACCCTACCAGGTGCAGGTGCGATTAATTTAATAGATTTATAGTAAGGGTGCCGACGCTCAACAATTTTCCTTAAAATGATTGATTACTAATCTTAATATAAAACACACGTATCTCTGTGTTCGTGTACGCTAATCTCTGAAACCATCCAACTCATATAAATTATTTTTTTAGTATATGTATAGCTGTTTCCACCGTAAAGGATAGGATAGTGTCGGACCCGTTAGGGTGAGCCGCTATTGAATTTTATTTGTGTCCTATTTCTCATAAAAAATACAAACAACCACAATGATTACCTCCCTTCAATACCCTATGATTTTTTTTTATAAAAAATGAGGTTTTCATTTTGTGTTGAATACCGTGTTTACCGTGTAATTAAATTATTCATAATAGAGATCACCCAATAGTCGAAATTCGACAATATTTCCCTTTAGTTTCTATAATCTTTTATGTACGTCTTATAAAATATTTTACTTTATTTCATTTAGTCTATTCGTATCATATACTATAGAATAAAATTAGCTTGCTCAGCTATGTTAAATCTCTCACACTTCCGTGTGCCCAATATTCTTAAAATTTTCTCGAAGTGTAAATACGAAATACAAAAAACAGATAAAGATGAAGATGCTTAATATATTTTATTTTATATTTTATCTTACTATCGATGGATTACATCAGTGTATTTTGAATATTAGGATACAAAATTTGAATACGGAGAAAAAGAAATCTTTCTCATCTCAAATGTACGTAATAAACAAAAACATACTGACAAATTGAGAACCTCCTCCTTTTTGAAGTTGGTTAAAAATATTAGCATGGGGGCACGTGTTCTCCACGGAAACTTTAACTATGCCATACATCCTTCCTTCCTTCGTTTCCGCAATATTCTTAAAAATCTGTAGAATGATTCGTGTAGATACGTTTATCAACATTTATTTATTTCATCTGGTTTGCTACATCGCAATGTAAGCCCGGGTCCACAATTAGTATCAATAATGCGATTTTAGGTGAGGGCTCTTGACTTATCTTCTGATCTTGTTCATGCCTTAACTCTGCAAAGTTTCAACTGTAAGACAGGTTTAATTTATAACACCAGCAAACTACAGTGGTGTAAATAGTACCTCCTTGAGCTTTTCGAGAGCAATTCATCGCTGCAGTTTATTTATACCGCAATTACTTAACCTAAAATTGCTCAAAAATAACACATCAAGATCAAGAATTGTATATAGTGTAATAAATTAAAACGCCTCTGCGAGCATCGTGTGGTAATCTCCCGAAAATGAAACACGACGCCACTATCTAAGTGAAATATATGTAGACATACATTGAGCATCACTTAGCTTTAGATTTTGCCTTGTATGTCGATACAACAGTTATTATATTTAAATAATAATTATAATATTTAAAGTGTCAACAGCCTAATGGTTATGAGTACTTATTTTGAAACATAAGATCATTGTTGGAAACCACCGTTCGACTATTGTCGTTAACCATCTCAATACAAACATAAACTTATTTGGAATGGTTAAAAATTTTATGTTTAGTATATATGTTAAATAAAATGTTACGTAATTTCACTAGTTCCAGTGCCTTTGAAAAATAAAACCTCCCCTTGGATGATATTGCTACCATCACCTAAGCTAACATTAATCTGGCCCTTGACAACTAATCCATGTCATGATAAATTCAGTCAATTTATGTTTGGATTAGCTTCGTTTGTACATTTACCTATTAGTAAACACAAATGGATTACATTCCGTAGATTATGCAAATTGGTTTTCTGATATATCGTCTAGAGAATGGACTAAGTATGTTGCAAATGGTAAACTGTTATTTGTTGTAATGAAATCAATGTATGTATATAAATATTTATTTGATGATACGTCTCAAGTTTTGACTAGACCATTAAATAGTAAACAGTTTCATAGTAAGGATCACAATTGTATCGACGGTCAATACTTGCGCTAATTCATTCCAGAAACAGCCACATAGAAACTGAAACTTAGGTACTACGCAAGTATACAATCGTAGTTATTCGAATTCCAAAAAAAAAAACTAAAAGTAACCTATATAAAAAGATAATAAATTAAAGCGACTCTATGAAAAAAGAACTGCGAGATAATCTCCCGAAAATGGCACATGACACCAATACCGATGAGAAAATATACACTTCATTTACTAACCGACTGACCCAGAAGGAGGATTATGTTTTTCGCGGGTATATATTATTATGTATGTATCCATTCCATTGTGACCTCCTGTAGCCTAAACGGCTGGACTGCTTTTGAAGAGTTAGGTGTCATTAGATTCGTATTTTGAACGTGCTTCCCCGGAGTGTCATAGCTGATATGATGAATGACGATAGTCAGTCAATCGGACTGTTTCATCGTAAAAACAACTTTTAATTGTTCTTATACATATAGTCAAATATATAAGTAGCTTATTAGGGTATCTCTCGATTGATCGATATTTTATTTTGAGGAAAACATATACTGGGAGTATATTTGTCTCTTGGTACTAAAATTATAAAAAGAGTTATTTTCCTTGTAATACTAATTCTGAAACTATTGAATCGATTGTAACAATTATTTTAGTTACAGAAAGCACTATCCAAAAGTACTACTTTATCATTAAAGTGAAATATCCAATTCACCCGGGCGACGTAGAAGAAGCAGCATTGTTATTCTTTCGGATAATAATAATAATTCTAAATGATTTATTATAAAAAAAATATTGTAAAAATTGACTAAAAATTCCCATAAAATTGTATTTGAGCATCAATTATTATTTATATAGTAATTGATAAATTGATGTCGCCATTTCTGCATGTATTTTTACAATTTACTTTACGACCAGCCGTGTTCAATCGAGCACATGGCGGTACGCTTTGTGTTCTGTGTACTCTGTACACAATTTAATCTTGGATAACTGGTTTTCATAAAATTGAAATATAATCTATTAAAATTTAGAAATGTAAAAGGATTGGGAAAAAAACGTATAGGTAAAATATAAGACCAATGTCGTCGTTGAATTAAAAATATAGTTCTGAAAAAAATTAAAAATATTAGCGGACCCAGCAGATATTTTGCATGAACATTGCCTTACCTATATATCAGCGGGTTCAGCTTACGTTTTTCGTTATTCGTCACAAATTACTTTTTTTTTTCCTGAAACCCGATGACAGCGCCACCTACCGGGTTCAATTGTAAATCCAAACTATCCCAGATACCACTCAACACACACGAAAAAAAATCATTAAAATCGGTCCAGCTGTTTCCGAGGAGTTCAGTCAAATACACACTCACAGAAAAAATACTACATTAAGGAAACATTTTTTTTAATTTCCTTATATTGTATAAAGAAATAAGTAAATGTTGTTATAACTTAGCTTAATATTGCATAGTGTTCCTTGATTCTACTTTATTTTAGGGACTTATATTAAAATAGTAACCCCGGCTTGGCATTGGTATTAATACTAATTAGGCGAACATTGTTTTTCCGTCGTAATATCGTACCAGGCTTCCAGGCTATAATGAATCGCCATCAAAAGGTGTTAAAATTCTATATGTGATTTATGATTATTCTTGTCACACAACTATAGGAGTATATTAGCTTAAAAAGTTTATATTAGCGTAATCACATCTGTTGAGTTTTGGGTACACATGGAGAAGTGTCAATCAACGTAACGGAACAACTTCAAGATATCTGATTAATATCCCGACCGTGACCATGGGTACCGTAAAGTACTTGAAACGTCGGTAACAAAAACAATAAATAAGCGCGATAAAATCTGTAATTTCAATGTCTGATTAGTTTGTAATTTTTTGCATATTAAAGCGTATGTTAGCATACCAAACAGTTACGTTTCTGATTTATACTTAGAGATTGCTTGTACTTACGATAATTTTCTCGTAGATAGATTAAGAAAGTGGCCTATAAATTACTGTCCATATTGGTACATTGCAGAACGTAAAGAAGCTCAAACAAAGTGTCGTTGAAAAGACTGAAAGCTCTTTTGTTCGACGTCATAATCTGCTTACCGAAGTATTCTTCCGGCAGACCGCCACTTTACACGTTGTGTACATTTTTTCCACACAAAAAATGTTCTGAAAACCTAGTTTCACTGTAAATAATATTTTATAACAGATATTCAGATACAAGTATACATATTCCTACAAGTAACAGAGCCATAAAAGTAAGGGATTTTTTTCTAATATTCTGATACAACAATGTATCACGTTATTTTATTATATTTACAAGCGAACCGCCCCGGCTTCGCGCGGTTGGCAGAGCTGACATACCAACATTTTTTTCTGTCTTGACTTTTTCAATAATGAACGTAATAATATTCAGCCATTTAAACATTTCTTTTATAGAAAAGTTTAAAAAATTAATAACCTTCCTCGTGAAGTGGTGATGGAATTTTGACGTGGATATGAACACGGTAGCGGCGGGCCACCGGGCCCGCGGCCGTCTGTGTCACCGCGGCTGTTGATTGTTTCGGTTGCGTGTAGTTAAATATCTTGATATCTTGTTGTCTCGTTTTAGACATAAATGCAAACTCGGATAATTAGCTTCTTAATTGATGTATTCACAATATAATTACATTAATTTGGCAATGGTTGCGAGTATGAATATAAATTAAGGTGAGTACGAGTTTTTGTTACGAAGCTGTATGATGGACGTAAGTTGAATGACCAGATCAGAGGCATAGATGTAATTCAATCAAGGAAAGTAAACAATGTAAAGAAATAACATTTACCTATATGTTTTAATAGTTTGTGCGATGTAATTAATTTTAAATTAAACTAGTTCTTGCCCGCGACTTTAAAAGCTTTCGTTTCTTATTTTTCTTGCATCTAGCAAAAACTTATTTAGTAACTTGATTATATTGCGTATACATTAGCTATAGCGCTTGATAATAACTTGAAAGTATAGCTAAAATTTTTCAAAAAGTTTTTATGTCGAAACATAATACTTAGTAGCGTAGTGACCATATAACCTTGCCATGGCAAGCGAAATTGCGAATAACGGTGAGATTTCTTTGTGGAATTTTTTTAAGCGAATTTTACACCTTTGGGTACACGTTTGCTTTTATAAAAATCTTGGCCTGACAGTTACAAACACAACGAAGAAATATTCAGCCAAATAGGTGGCGCCGTACTAAAGTTATGCGCAGACATGTCACACATTCGGCAATTTATTTTTATTTATAAAGAAGAAAGATAGATGCTACATACAGAGATATAAAAAGATTTGTTATTAATGTTAACTCTCACAGGGAGTTTTACGTTGACCTAGTTGAACCAATAATCCTTTAACTTGGTTACGAGAAAAAGTTGTGTTTGTGTTCGTATACAATTTAATATTAACCTAAATACACCAACCCCATAAAGTAAGTTTTGTTACCATAAGTCTTTTAATACATTTCTGATGTTACAACTTGGTCGTTTAACAGTTAAATTCTAACTTCTTTACATAGCATAAAACAAATTCGCTTCCGCTGTCTGTTCCCTTATGTCTTTCAAGCTTTATCAATAGATAGAGCGATTCAAGAGGATGGTTAATATGTATAATACAGGCATTTTATTACAGATAAAAACAGAGAATTTCAAAGATTTGTGATGTGATGTCGTAAAACACATATTTTTGGTGCTTACATTGCAAACGCTGGCAATGCCTTACGAGATATATCAAAATAACGTACTAAGCAATTGTACTTATATCTTAAAAAGGTCTACAAAAAAGCCCGCGATGGCATAACTATCTTTTAAGGATAGCTATACCCATTCTAACTTCTAAAAAATGGTTACTTTCAATGCGGTAATTGAAAAGCCGGATTTAGACGAATACAGTATTAATCCTTATTAACGAAAATACGTTAGTTACCTTAAGCATTTCATACACATTGTGATAATCCTTTACACCATATAATTTAAATGATTATCTTAAGAGTTAATGTTAAAAACAAATGCGCGCGAAAATACTCAATCCACCAGCAGTTAATACTAAATTTATCCAGCTCATAAGACAATATAATATAAATTATATCTAATTCGGAAAGAAGTTTTCCGGATCAGATATACGTTATAAATGTGAATCGGGGATAACCCCATCTACCACACAGCCTGTAAATTTCATCAGAATCAAATTTGTTTTTCACTTTTACTTTTTAGAATTACTTAATTTATATACCATATAAAATAATTAAAAAGCAAATTTATTGATCAGTTGCTATTGAATCCCGCTCACCAATCCACACGGTGTATCAGTGGTCGGACACTACGCATATGTCACCACCCTCCATTAAAATAAGTCCAAAATATCGTTAAACAAATAATTTATGTACGAAAATTGTCGACCATTCTACAGTTCATATGTTGTTGATAGGACACTGATCTCAAAGTGCGAAACTGAATAATCCCTAAAGCGGCAGCTTGTCAGGGAATTCCAACTAAATCCTGAATTTCAATACCGAATTTCAATACAATACCTATGAAATTTCTAATCACAATTATAACATAAAAATGGAATGTAATAAATGACCCATTTTCTGTTAATAGATATATATTGGATGTACATCGATTTTTAGACGTTCCTGAGTACCTACTGCAATAGATAAAACAAGAAAACAACGCCTCATCAGTCTTCATGCTTCATTGATTCTGGGACTCAGAGTCCTCCGAATGTTAGTACTTTACCATAGAATCATTTATACATGCGTGAGAGACTATGGGTTGTGTAAATTTCACGACGAATAAAAAATAATGTCAGATGTAAAGGCATACGAGTGAGTTACAAAATAAAAGAGCTTGGTTTACATAATATCTATATGTATAAATGAAATGATAAGATCGCTATATAGCGATTGTCATAAAAATGGCAGTGTGATTAATTAAATAAATTAAAACTTTAGTTTAAAAAAATGAATGTTAAGTTGTTGAAGACGTTTAACATATGGCAAACTTAAATAGCAATGGAAAAGGCAAATTTCTTATAGAACAAATGCCAGTTATATACAAGACGGCGCAGCCCATCTATCAAGGTTGCAGGCAACCTAGTCAGTGGATGAGAGCAGCAGAAGGAACTTTTGCTCACACCTAATATGTTTCTTAAAATATCATGTCTTATTATGATGAATATATTTAACCTTTTGTTACTTGGAAACGAATAAAACCGAACATAAAACAATACCCGACGTATTTAAAACTTGTAATATTTTTTTGCGTTAAACAATCATTTTGGCAGGAAATCGATTACAAGACCTGCAATGTCGCAGTTCTCGAAACTGACGAGCGGTTTAGATTTGTGGTTTGGGCAAATTTAGAATTTACCTGAGAATCTTACGGGAACCGGTATTTGAGTGTTACAGCCTACGCTTTATTCGTGATAATGTTTGATTAATTTAGGCTTGATTAGTTTAGACTAATTAAGCTTAATTACCCTTGGTAGTAGAGCCTGCAACAACAACATATGTTGCACGAATGGGCCGGCTCGACCGGTGAATACCACGACCCACAGAAGACAGGCGTGAAGTAGAAGTATTCTGCGTTTCGTCTGGTGAGTGAGGATCCGGAGGTTTTCGTCTTTTAGTCTTCTTCCCTTTCCCATATTTTCCTAAAAAGGATAAGATGGGAAGGGGAAGAGGATTGAACGAGGAGGGGATGGATAGAAAAAGGAAATATTCTTTTTCCGGTCTCTCCCCTCTTCTGTCCATTAAAAGGTAGGCAACGCATCTGCAGCTCCTTTGTTTGTTGCGGATGCCTATGGGTAGCGGTTACTTAGGTAGATAGGGGCAGGTAATCCGCTAACTCGTTTGCCACCTTCTCCAATAAAAACAGACTTGTTTTTACTACTATAAATCTATGGTTCGCACTCTCTTATTAATTCAGTGAATATTTAATTAGCTCTTCTAATTCTCTCAACCTATCACATTTACTTAATCCTAGTATTAATTGAATGATAAATTAATAAGTGAACTAAAGTCGAAGGAAATATATAAACACAGTATGTTATGCATACAAAATGTAAACATTGTTTACGTTGAAAAAAAATAACATATGAAATATTAGAAATTATCTTGAACAAACATAATCACATGGGCAATGCCAAAGCACGGGCACGTAGCGGGCATTACTCTTGTAGTGAAAAACATGCTGATAAAAAAATACGATGTGAAACAGATGGTGTTCTTAAAATGATAGATATAAAAGGTGTATAATTAAAAGCCCTCCCATGTCATATTATTTTGTAAGGAAAACATTATATGGATATTTTGAAAATAACACATGACTTCAATGGATGTTTTGAGATAGATCTCACGATTATTAGTGCGTGTTGAAATCTGCTTGACTTTTAAGACATCATTTAACCCATCTCGGAAAAACCGAGAGTGGTTTTATTCTGTAAACATCAACTCATACACAAAGCGCGATCATAGTACAAGCTAACGAAAAAAATTCTCCTGTCGATACTCGTCGTCGTTAGGCGAAACGTAAAAGAAAAATATATTGTTACTTTTCACTAACAAGTTAACATTCGTGCAACGGCTATGGCCGTTGCTTGGCTATTCCACTGTTCTTAAGCTGCCTAGCGATTCCAGAGGAACTGTGCCAATATCAACCTCAAATCAAACCAATATCAATATCAAAACTTAGCTCCGCACCGCATTACTGCATGCTTCAAATGAGTCATTGCGGCTCTAGGCCGAGAGCACGCAATGACCCATTCGAAGCGAGCGGACAGTTTAGGTTCACCGTTTCTACGCTTCGTTCTCCCGACATGTATCAACTTTTAATATAGCTCTCAAACACCTGTCTATTGAAGCAAAGCAGATCGCATCTTTGATTTGATTGGTTAATATTCGCACAGCTCCGTTTTGCTCCAAAGGACAAACAGCCTTACCGTCATAGTTTCAGGACATACCCGGGTTTAAAATTTAGTTATAAATTATATACGTAATTTAAATTTACACACATATAGCTCTGTATTCCGCTACACAATGCGGGCACCTGCATTCGCTTTAAATTGTTTCAGAAGGCAATATCTAACAGAGTACGAAATAAATAAATAATTTCTATTTGTAACTTTAATATGAAAAGACATTTAACCGGAATAACATGCATAGAAATTTAATATGTGGTAGTATATATATATAT
>DWTW01003355.1:0-10089 GCA_018246275.1 Papilio slateri
TTTCATTATTGCAGGGCGCCTGTTTTTTGATATTTATGCCAAATATCAAATTAAAAAATTTACATATTTTCATAAGTCGCTTCTTACTTCCTTTTAATATAAATAATATCTCAAGTCGTTGTTTTAAATCTTATCAAGGGTATCTAGAGATAGCCATCGCATTTTGATATTAACTCCTAGTAGAGCATACTCGGTGTCTCATGTGGCAGAGTCTGAGCCTATTTCTATATACTGAGACTGTCAAAGCGGGAGCCCATTACCATGTACAGAGAATACGAGTAATTTTTTGAATATAATAATTATATACACATAGCTATAAGTACAATTATCGGGATTGGCAGTCCAACATCAGTTGATATATGGAACGCCTTCCTAAAACATCTAGGCTCAAAACAATGTGATATTTATTGAAAATAGACATTAAGAACCATAATTTAAATAACTTTGACTCTAAGAATCGTCGGGATAACTGTTTGGTTACAGTACCCGCTTTCCTACAAGATACGAATAAGATCGACAACAATTTTAATATTCAAATGACAAATGATAACAGCTTTGACCAAAAGATATGTTTGACGGCTATCAACCAAAATAGAGCTGCGAATACTCCCGTACTTCTGTAGAATAAAATAGAGAACCCACTTCACCGATCAAACCCCTTTGTAGGGCGGCTAGTTTTTAGCTATGTGCTTATACAAATATTTACACTATTAAACACACGCTCAGAAATAAACATACGTTTACGTTACAGAAATAGACGTATGACACCACAACATCACGTATATACGAGATAACGCTAGCAACGAAAGAAGCAATCGGTTGTATTACAAGTGAAACTAAAATATAGTATATGTACCCTTAATATTCCTCTTGTCGGCGCAGCGATCGCCGATGTGCCTGTAGACTCCGACGCCGGGCGCCGCAGAGCTGCGCGACACGCGGCGCATGGGCCTGCGCCGAGCCTCCACCACAGAATATGAATTCCTCACATCGTCCTTGTGAAAACTCACAACGCATTCTTCGGAAGGCGACGAGAAATGCATCAGATTCTCATCGCACACCAGATTCTGAAGACTCGTGCCGTTCCTAATCCTCTCTCTACTCATATCGCCGCTTCGGGACTTCTTCAACGTTAGATTATCGAAACTCTTGCAGGAACTCAATGGAGGGATGTTATTGTTTCTCATATCGTAAAATTTGTTCGGATCGAATACGCTGATTCTCGGCGTGCGAATGGCAAGTACGTCTTGCGTTTTGTACTTAGCATGTTGCACGTGGGATGGGATCGAATCTGGTTTGTGTCTGTTGCTTCGATGTTTAATATTTCGAATATTCCGTTTAATAACCGAGGTTCCCCGTTCCTCGAGCGCTTGCAAAACATCGCCGGATTCCAGAATGTTTAGCGGGCTTATACCGTTCTTGTAGACGCGGTAACTCCGCTTGTTTCTCCTTTGATTTTGATTGTCGTCGTTGAAAAAGCTTTCGTCGTAATGAGGCATCTTTGCGTACTGAATGCAACTCATTATCACATCAAATCATTGCTAATGAATTTGCACTTTCGTCATATGTATCTAGCGCGACGACTCGTTTATATGATTGCATCAGATTTAAATAAAAGAAATCGTACAAACGTGATGTTAGGGGGCAGTCTAGTTGGCAGCAGGGAAAGGGAACGCCCTGTAGAAATCTTTGAAAGTGGACATTGCACTTGAGACAAGTTCCACTTCTAATAAACGGTATATTTTATTCAACTGACACTTTATCTGTTTCACCGTGTAAACCTTCCGGGTTAAACTTGTCTACGTGTTGTGTATAAATCATACACCGAAATAGCAGCGGCTCTAGCCACCTACAATTAGATCATTATTTATTTACAGTGGACGTCTTGTACGTCGTGTTCGCAGCGCACATCTCCTGTCTTTACACAGACGCGCGTAACACTGATGTGCGACCCGATCCCCGAACCTTGACACTGTGGACGTTACAAACACATGCCTGCCGCCAAAATTAACACGCCAGATAATCACATCACGAGTTATACATAAAACATGAACGGTCATAAAGCACAGAACAACCTTACCGGTGTCACTTCACAGGTGCAATCGAATATGTATGTCACGATTAATCTGAGTTACGAAATCGACTCGATAAGGAAACTTGGCGACATTTTTAAACACCGGAGTTCACTTTCTCTACGAGACAAACACTTCGGGTATAAACACTAGCACTGTCACAGACTGCGGCGCGTCCAGTGTGGTAATCGCGAATAGGCGCGTTGGCGTTGATTCTATGCAAACATTTGAAATATGCACAAAAGATTGGTCCGGTGAGATTACGTGAAACAACAGTACGTCGAGTCGAGGGAATAGGCTATAAATAGATGTTGATTTTTCGCTGCGCGATCTCGATATTCAGCGGAGCAACGAGCTCGTGCGCGCCCAAGCATACGATTGACACGAGAGGGTGTCGATCGGACGGCGGTCGCGGCGGCCGTGAGAGCGGTGTGGCCGGCGGCGGCGGCGCAGCGGCACTGTGGACGGCGCACCACCGCCGCGTCGCCGACCGACAGTGAAAGTACCGTGCATCTCCGCAGACCGCACCTGCCCCAAGCCTGCCTAACTATGCTACACCTCTCCTGGTATCTGATAGCCTTCGCAAAACAGGTACGCACACCTATATAAATACTAATGCTGCCTAATAAACACCCATTTCAGGTAGTCCTAATCCATCTCTTAGCTTCATCTGCACACAGTACATCTGCCTAACAAATAGCCCTTAAACACACGCATTTAGGCGTGATGGTCCTAAAATCAATGTCTTAGGCTTTATCTGTACGAAATACAAGCGATAAGAGAGGTCTTATTTTAGGAACTAGGATTATCACCAAGTATTAAAGACGTGATTTTTGCTTTGACGTTTTTTTTGACGCAGTTATTAATGGAAGCCTAGTTTTGAATTACTTAGTATCGTCAATTATTAATTCACAAATTTAATACATCACGATCGTCGCATGTGCATGCAATCAACAGATTGATAGATATTTTTATCAAGCATTCTTCTTCTATATTCTACTTTATTTCTCGTAGTTAATATTGAATTAGAAGTATTTGATATCGTAGGTAATTCTTAAATCTTACACTAATCATACTCAGATGTCAGTTTAATTTAAATGGCTGGACAGTAGAATGTTAATTCGCAGCATGATGTAACGGCGTGCCTGCGGACAGACATAACGCCAGTCGGACCATTATACGCAATTATTACGTGACTTCACGTACAACATAAATATCGATGTCCTTAATGACAAAATAATGAATAGTTCTACGGAAAGTAATCTCATTCATAATATTTTTATATGCTTATCACATTTCTATTACAATTATTACGACAAGCCAAAATGCATATTTATAAACAGCGTAAAATAAATACACAGACTCTCAGATCTGTCCTTCGTAGGATGCTATAGATGCTGATTTCCTTTGCCATAGATGGACTTTTAAGGGATAAACAACATTTATTAAGCGTTGTACATTTACCTTGCGCCTTAACGTTAAGCTCGCAAACATAAAGCCTACGGTAAAGTATTATCGTGAATATCTATGCATGGTCTAATGACCTAAGTAATCATGCTTGGTGTATATTTGGTTGCGTGGTCACTATGGAATAATCTTCAATTTGACCTATATCTATATACGGTACTGGACTCCAAGAGCATTTTGTTAAGGGATAATTCGATGGCATTTATTTTTGTATATTGAAAGGACGTACGTATATCAACCTCCCAAAATTAATTGACACAATGATAAAAGAAACAAAGTTTTGGAGCAATAAAGATTAAATACTATTGACAAAAATAAATACTTTGTTCACTTCATTAACATTTTATATTTAAACCATTTGTCGTGGTTTAGAAAATGCAAACAAATTACAACAGAATTGTTAGAATCTAAATAAAACGACAATGAAACAAAAGTGTGCCTGTGTAAGTATGTCACTTGACCATTCACAGCTCGCGCAGGCAGCCAGGGTTACACGCAATGGTATTTGTGATCTACTTATAACTGTATTGAACACGCGAATAGAAAATAATTAATTTAAAAAACTAAGCTAGTCAAGTGGATTGTTGGTTTGGAGTTGGATGCGGTACGGTAAGTGGAGGACCGCATACTGTGGAAGATATTAGGGAAGGCACTGATATAGGCTGATTTCATTACGATGATGACTAGTCAACTGATGATTGCCACCAATATGAAGGTTAACAATGTATATTCGAAGCGCCAATACCCTAATGGTTAAGGATGCGGACTACCGAACATGAGGTCGTGGGTTCGAATCCACCATTCGACTATTGTTGTGAACCTTATCCTTAGTTGGAGACCTTATAGGTTTAGTTGGAATGGTTAAAGAAATATTAGTAAATTATTTCGAAAATATACTAATATTTAAAAAAAAATATGAAAAATAAATAATATTCAATGAATGTATAAAATTCAATGAAATAACGAATTGAATGATGTTAAATGGCATGTCATATCTTTCATTATGACAATTATTTATCCCTTCACTCCCTCCTTCTTCTCTAGATGTCCTTCTCTACTCTCCTACTTTCTCCTACACATGCAACGCAACTGTAAGATCTGTGATTGTTGCGGATGTTGATAGACAAGCAGTGGTCACATAATATCAGGTTAGCCGCTTGCTCGTTTACTGTCTTTTACTATAAAAAATATTCGAATGAATGAGATCGGTGTTCAATATCTAATACGGTTTTTTATCCGTATAGTAGCGATTGAATGTCGACCAGTCGTCAAATGATCACACGGAAACACCAAAGAAGTTACTAAAGTGAAAAATAAGAGCACTGAAACTGAAATAAAATTCCATCCCTACAAAATTATAAGAGAAGAATCGTATCTATTATATAGTATAAACGGAACTTCCCTTCAAAATTATGCGTACTCATAAAGAATTATTTGCATACAGAACATATAGTATGACGCCGCCCTTTGTTACGCCACTGTTGTAAGGTTAAGCAATAAATAGTGAATTAATAAATAAATAAATGTACATAAAATCCATATTTATAAATCAATTTTTAAGCTCTAAACCAATAGGTTACGAAAAACTATTACAATTTGCAATACACGAAATAAATGTCAAGAGATTCATTAGCAAATAAAGTCTGATTACCTACTTGTAAAAAGTAATCCAACAAAGTGTAGCATGAAATCTAACCGACAAAGCAGTTCCGTAACAAGACAAACAAAGAAACGTCTAGTCACGAGTGGAATTGAGGAATCAGCGCTGTATTGATGATACTTGAGACCGTTAAAATCCTAAAATACAAACAAAGTAGTTCAAGTAAGCATAGATTGACAGGAAAATGTACCACCGATTTGGAACAGATTTGGTACTTATCTGTGAACTTTCGGTTTACGTGCTAACATATTAACGTTCATCATGGTGACGACGAATTCAATCAAAATTAGCAGACATCATAATAAGTGATTTGCTAATTTTTTTATGAATTTAATACTAAATATAAAATTGTAATATTAAAGAGGTGTAGCCTGTATCGTATTTAACACTCATTATATGATAAAGAAATAAATAAATATGCGCTCACGCCCATAACCCAGAGAGGTAGGCAGAGATCACGGATTTCCATTTGGCGCGATCCTCGCACACCTCGCTCGCTACATCTACATGCTCGTCGGTTACGGGTGCTCCTTATATCGCCTTTCTTTAGTATGTCACTAATCCGATCGATATAAGTTCTTCTGGGACATCCCCTGCCAACACTGCCGCGCACTTTCGTTTGTCTTGTCACTCTCTGATCATTCATCCTTTCAACATGCTCGAACCACCGAAGCGTACCTTATTATATCTTATACCTATTATTACATCTGCCGAATTAAATTTAAAAACGTATTTAATCTGAGATAATCATTGCTTAAATATGAATAAGTTTTTAACAGTTAACAAAGCGAAAATGATGAAGAAGACTTAGGTGGTAAGGTTCCATTAATTGATATTTATTCAATCTTATACATAATCAATGAATATAGCGGATGTTTTGTGCATTTTACATTGCCAAGAGCGTTTCTCGAGCTTCAAGAGTTTTCCCTCTCATAAAGTTTACTGACATGGCTAAACGTTGTAATTAAAACGTAGACAGCTCTAATGCGCGCGCCGTAATGGTCGTCGAGGTGGGCCTTTCTTCCGATAGCAGGAAGCGGCCACGCTCCGCGCTCACTCACTTTCCAATAAACTAGCCCGATCACGATACCTAGCCTAGCCTAACGGGACCGTACACTTCTCGCTAGGTCGGCCGCCGACTGCACCCGCCCGGCCGGATCCAAATGCAGCGGCATACAAATTATTTAAATTCACAGCGCCGTATTATTTTGTAAACACGCGGGTCGTGTGCGTTACCGTTGCAGACGCCCGAGCAACAATCGTTGCTAAATCACAACGGCCCGGTTTAATTCTCCGCGTCACGGTGACAGCCCTCATCACGACACTTTTTACAGATGTTGGGTAATCATGAGACAAAAATTATCCCAAGCTTTGGGCGTCGTGTCACTTTGAAAAAAAAAGTCACGGCTTCCGTTCCGTGAACAAATTCAAGCGAGACTAAATTAAATAGCGTGGTTTAGTTTTATATTGTTCTAAACATTGTAAGAAAATGAGCAAGAGATTAAGAGTTAAAACTAATAATTGACAGAGTTAGTACGAAATGTTATTCGGTGTGATACGCGTCATTAAGATCCTTGGTGTTATTAGTGACTATAGATATTTCTTTACAACGATTGTAACATGTCACAGATCGATCTCCTGACGGTCTTATGCCGATAACCGCACTAACTGGTCACGGAGTATCCTACACATTATTAACATGGTCTCTATCCTAGTTTAACAAAGGTTGTCAATTTTACGAGTTACTCCTGCAAAAAACTAATGTCTAGTGTACCTTATTAGGTTTTTATCATAATGCAGTATTGGTTATCGCTTACCAATTTTACAACATACATTAGATAGATTGTTGTGTATATTGTAAAGCTAATGTACATAACAATGCCTGAAGGAAATCATTGTAAATCTGCAACAATATAACAGTACGTGGTGTCGCAATAGCAAGCGAACAAATCCATAGATAATGGCTATTCCGACACGTAATAAAGGTTACGGCGTCTACACATGTTAACACTGTTGCGCAAGCGCCTGGCTCAGGAAACTGTTAAGATAATTTGTTTCATTTTTCAGCTACGAGCCAAACAAGTAACGAATCGATTAGCTCTACTGTTGAACAATATAATCTCATGGAACATTAATATTGTATGTGGGTCTATGAGAATTTTTAAATATCTTTAGACTAGTATCACCACTAAAGTTGGCGTTGATAGATATATAGAAGAATTATGCAACTGCAAGAGCAGGAGAGAAAAATCTTCATCGTCTTTTTAACTAAATTGAGGCAGACGAAAATAGCAGAGGTTTAACGAGATTATTGGGTCCCAAGTCTTACTGGATGAGCTTATCGCTAGGCATCAGGAATCGGGAATAAGTTTAAATATAAATAATTGTAACATTTGAAAAACAAGCTATATCTTTGGTTCGGCTGGATAACGATTAACTCTCTCTTACTCTGCTCTCGTAATGGTCAACATAAAAAATATAATTATTCCATTTATCAAAATCAAAAATATGACAACAATCCAGATTCAAAAATGAAACTCAATACTCAATACAACTCTAGGAACAGTTAAAATAATACACCGGTTGTTAAATCACGACATCGGTCCATTAAACATAGTTAAGGCCTCGGCAATTACTCATAAGGTCATAACAATATTGAACCGTTTTGCGGCGGCCTTCTGTTTAGAAAACATAATCACGTAGACGTATATAAAAATAGATGTTACATAAAACAAATTCGGGACCGGTTCCCGAGGACCGAATGCCTTTCACTTTCGTCAACAAACATGAATATCAACAGGTTTGGTGTAATGCATAGACGTAGTCAAGGCGATCCACGGCCGCCGCGTAATATGACCCATCATCGAATATATTTGCGTAGTCAAACATACATTTGCATGGAGCGAGGCTGCGGATCGCGAAGGGTAATCGAGGGGATAATGACTTGTGGCCGATGCTGCGAATGCGTTCCCTGTAACGGCTCTCCACATGCCTATACCTCTACATCGAGTAAAAAGCATTATGTTTATGTGCATCCATAATGCTTACATAAATGGCTCTCGGCATGAAGTTCTAACGCACAAGTACCTATGTATGATAATATTTATAGTTATGAGGGTATGCGAGAATTCTTACAGACGCAATTTAAAGGAAAAATTAACAGGTAACAGTGTTCTTCAATTTTAAGATAACGAAACTTTGAGTGTATATCTATTTAGCTATATTATTTTTTATGCATCCATCATATCCATACAACCGTAATGTTAGCCGCCGACTGTAGCGTAGCGCAATTTATATTTTTTCAATTAATATTCAACTTTTGTTGACTCCGTACCGACGCTACGCCATTCCAATCCAATGTGATGTTCACACTGGGCTTACAGTGAGCCTCTACTCACAGTCGGCGGCTGATAATATGGCCTCAGTAATGTTGCATATTAGGTGGTAAAGCGCGTGTACCATTCACGAAACTATACTCAAATCTACAATTGCCTATTAGTAAGATTATTACATTATACATTTTGAATTAAACACTGAAATATGCAAAGATTTATTTATTATTTTAATGTCCATTGGTTTTCCCCTCTTTCATCATAAATGTTTACTCTGATAAAGGGGGAAAAATCCACAAAAAATAATAGTTTATGTCCCATCTTTAATTTTTTTTTAGTATACAATCAACGATTCTTCTTTTAACATGCTTTAGCCTTTAGTTGCACTCAATAACACTAAAAGTAATTGTACATCGATAGCATACCAAAAGTCTAAAATAAGGCGCAAATGAACTAGATTAGTTTGAAATATGATGAAGAGGAGAGTGCGGTGCGGCATCTAATGTATCCGCGCCAGCGGGGTCCCGTTAGCGGCGTACCGAACACGAGATAGCAGGTCTCCTTGCGCATTTAGAATACAACTATATCAATATATGATTGATATCATGATTATAAATTGATTTAATGTTAGGTCATGACTTTGCGTTAAAAAAAAACTTTCACGTCTTTTAACTCATTTTTATTTACTTTCATTGAGCCTATTAAGGCACGGATTTGGCAGGGAGTGAAACTAAACCAGCCACAAATCTTAGCTATTTTTTTTCGAACAATAGTTTAAGCGGTTTAAGTTATCATTCGAAACCAGGTCGACAAAGCGATGATAGTTCAGTGGCTTCACTGTACTGTTCATAGTAATGACCTCTGGAATGGAGTGTGATGATGTGGATTGAATTGGCTTTGAGTGGATTGTGTAATTTACAAAATTTAAGGGAAGTATGACACCCTGCTTTCGGACGACTGACCTACCGTACCGACCGTTTTACCTAGTATATATTTTTTCATTGTATGTTGTTGTATTAATAGTCTGTATTTAGAATTTCCTTTGAATAAAATTATCTAGAGCTACATATAGGTGTCTCCTATTACAAGGAAGACGCATTAAAAATAGCAACATGTAAAAAGATTATGAACCCCTGGCTGAGGCAATAAGCAATTTAAATATGTCGAAAGCGGATGGCCACGATCACGTGCGAGCCCGCGCCTGACCACCGTCCGGCGCCCCGCATGTCAACCACATTCATTGCATCGACACGATACAAATTTGTATCTAAACATATTTTATGGATCGAATTAATAAACACAACAATTAGCGGTACCACAAGTGTCAATAAAAAGAGTTAAAAGTGAAAATTTTCGTACTTTCTACGCAAACATTAAGGCGACAATATTTATGGAATATGATAAATGAGGCATATAAATGCAAAACCGTGCATTTTCTTCTCAAACCGATAGTTCGTTCAAAATATTTTTTTTTTTAAAACAAGCTGACCCGGCAAACTTCGTTCCGCTTAAAAACATTATAATTTGTTATGTTACCTTTTTAGCTGTATTAATAATT
>DWTW01003356.1:0-10089 GCA_018246275.1 Papilio slateri
AGCAGCGGGAACACAAAGTAATCATCGCCGCCCATGGACATCTGCAGCACCATGCTAAAATGCTGAAATGATGATTTTCGGCGACACTCTCGATAATAGCAACAATGTTTCCAAAATACCGACCGGTAAGTCGACGCAAAGGACACCATAGTTCCTCCATTATGGAAGTCTTCTTTCCCAGTTTCTTCAACTTTAGCGAGGTGTACTTTTTCACCAAAAAACTTGCTAAGTTCGCGAGCGGTCACAGCGTAGCTCTTCCCATTTTCGTTAGAGATTTTCCAATGTGACACATTCCATTTTTTTAATCAGAGCAATCATAGGTTGGTAACCTGTTAAATATAAGAGTTACCACTTAAACGAAAAAAATGCGTCAAAATTTAAATAGTGCATTCTTACTGACACATCCTATACATGTAGATATGTATTTCATGTTTTTTATTTTATTTCGTGACCTAGAATCGAGCAGGATAAACCTACGTTTATATCCTTATTATTCATATAGATATATTATAATTTTTAGTTACTCTATTTGCTTATTCTTTTAGATAGTTGTCTAGACAAGGTACGTTAGTCATCGCTCTTCCCGGGCTGGCTCAAATATCACTAGCCTTGGATATTGATCATGTTTTGACACATTTTTGCATATCTGGTGCAATGACTTCCAGGAGAATTTATAATATTTAGTGCTAATAGTCCAATGGTTAAAAGTAAGGACCGCGAAATGTAAAATAGCAAGTTCGAATCTGAACTTCATCTATTTCCGTTCCCTTTCTTAGTACATGTCGTGGCTTAGTGA
This sequence comes from Papilio slateri, assembly GCA_018246275.1. Classification (NCBI taxonomy): domain Eukaryota; kingdom Metazoa; phylum Arthropoda; class Insecta; order Lepidoptera; family Papilionidae; genus Papilio; species Papilio slateri. The sequence continues at coordinate 797 of DWTW01003356.1, forward strand.
GATATGGTTCAAGATCGTTAGTAATATTCTTTACAAAACAAGCATAACAATACTCATCTTTTTTTTTCTAAATATAGTATTTTTTGTAAGTTTGACCTACACCAATAATCATAAAACCAAAGAAAACTAAAAAGTTTATAGGTACCGAATTCTCTTCTGCAGCAATGTACTTGGTACAAATGGTCAAGTCGCCAAGTACCTATGTGTATTTGTTTACGTATTGGGACTTGTTGATTTTATCTCATGCCCTTGACTCTGAACCTACAACTTCCTACGTCTTATTGCTCCAGTTATATTTGAGAAGGCGATGCCTATTACTTTAAAACATTTAGAAATATTCACGACTGTATTGCCCTAAAATGGTGGTAAGGAGAAGAAATATTTTAAACCAATGTAAATAGGTGAATCGAGTGCAAGGTCCTTAGTGCTACTTTTTCATCCGATGAGTCCAAGTTTAAAGATCACTGGCGCCCACTATTTCTCAATTCATACTGTATCAAAGTAAACAACCTCTGCTTCTGCTAATGTGCGCTTGTTCGTTTAGATACTTACGTACAAATACTAGAAGTGAAGCATTCATCAATTGAACATGACATGTGTGAACTAAATATCGCGTTCTAAATACTCGCTGTACTATCCCGCGAGGTTGGGCGAGGGGAAGGCACGCTGACCCATATCCCGGATCCAGCACAAAGGCCCTCTTGTCCACACGTGCTCACGCACACGCTGACAACGCTCCAAAGAGTACCTATTATAGACTCCGTTCAATCTATGTGTGCTTGGTACTGTTTAGTGTAATCGTACGATAGAGATAATTTCTAATACTCAAGGGGACATTCTGAATACAGATAACAAGAGCTTGGGCAGCTATTGGAAATAAGAAATATCCAAATTTCAATGATAAAGATTATTAAGTAGATACCCTTATTTTATCTTCCGTGTGGTCTCTGATTTCTCTGAATATTTCTAGCATAACAGTCGTCCTGGGATGTTATAAAATGCAGAAGTTTTTAAAAGGGTGGGTTGGGTCTTAATGACTAGATGATGAATGACTAGATGACTAGACTAGAGACTAATGATAGTCCTAATGACTAGGTAAACATAAGAGCAAACCTAGCACAGGACCGTAGATTTATCTAATACGTATAGTAGCAATAAATGGTACGAATACTTAGGCCAATAAATATTCTTCAAATTAGAACTCTTCAATGGGTACAAATTTCTGCTAGGTGACAGAAGAAGCTGCCTCGGTGAGGTAACTGGTCAAGATATTTACGTATCATCCTTGTTTAAATAAATTGATAACGTACGTATAATGACAAACATTTAAAAAGGGTGTAAAATAAATGACTTATAAAAGATATAAAAAGTGTTTTAGGTTACTCATAAAATATATTTGATTAATATCTTACTCCTAAAGTATTTATTAAATAATTTTGACAGTGAATGATGCTAAATTGCAACAAATTTATTTCAGTGATTTAAAATGCATTCAATAAACACATAATATTTTATTTAATTTAAATTCAAAAGTTTTGGTACCCAATCGTAGGGTCGCTTGTCATATGATTCACAGCTAGCAAGTGACCTCAGTTCAATACTCGTTGCTATTGCCAATTAAAATTATCGAACAAAACTTTTATGGTCGGCTAACATGTGGTAGGTGAGAGCATGGCTACCTAAATACTACTTCGTGAGTATTGCCGCGTATACATATTTATTAGTTGTGAAGCAATAAAATAGAATAATAACATTATTATTAAACCAATTAACTAATCTATGGACTAATTTAAATAAGGAATTATATAGTTAGGACCCACGTTGTTTTGCATGAACGTTGACTTGCCTGCTATTAGTGGGTTCGGCTAAGGTTTTTTGCTATGCGCACACACACACACATATATATATAATATATACATATAACTAAGCTAATGTTCGCCATAGCTTTCTAAAGTCGTGTTGATTGAAGAACATATAAGCCATTTGTTTCCATGACCAATGGCAGACAAAACATAATCGCAAATAAAACTTCACTAAGTTGACACGGACCGCCATATTAGGCCCATCCTAATGACATACATTTCCATTCCGACGGCAAATTGTGTACAGAAAAAGGAACGGAACGAATCAACGGATTAATATTTAAATGGTTTAGGTGCATTTAAAATGTCACAGCAATAGAGCATAGTTAATGCTAAGGCATGTGCAAACGGTCTGTAGAAAAAAAGTTTGAACTTAAAATGATAATTCCAAGTCTCATTTTAATCATTTTATGCCCCTCTGTAAAGTTTCCACGTATGTTATTTACAATAGAACAAAATGTGTCATATTATATTACAATAAAACCAAAGATAGATTATCTTTGACTAGACTTGCGTTGCTGGTCCTCGGTACAATTCCAAATCGAGGCCTATTTATTAAAAGGTAATATTTCTTATCGGGTCTGCGGCAATACGCTAAATGGTGTGGCCAAATAATACGCCTGGTGAAAACCTGATAGCGATAGCTATTTCTGTTTATGCTAAAAGAAGTAAAAGCCGTGTATCAACTTTAAATGACCAAATATATTTGTGTAATTGTCAAACAAATTATCAAACTTGGACGCTAGAAATGAATGGTTTAAGACTAAAAGATTCGCGTAGATATAGTATCGTCAAAAAAAGACGAAAATTTGTAACTAATAAAAAACCAGGACTAGAAAAACGCGAATTTAAATCAAATAAATATCGCAATACGATAACATTGATGAGTGAACATACAGAACAAATGTAAAATGAGCACAATTTCATCAACGAACATTTACCTGTTTCCGAGACTACGACGATCCCGGCAGATGTCGCAATGAGAGGCGGAGAACGTATAAGGACGTAGGGGTCAATGTATTGTCTCTAGCAATGCACTAAGATGCTGTTGGAGATGACACCGCTGACCTCCGATACATTAAGTCTCATATGTCAACATTTCGCTTTCTTTTCATATTTTTTACGCTTTTGAGATTTGTTTATTTTTAAAGCAAGGAGCGGAACATTAAATATTATGGTGGCCAAAGGTAATAGGTACCAGGAAAAGGGGGATAACTTTTTTTCCGAAATTAGTTGTGCTGGACACTTTCTAGGACCTCTAATCAGGATCTAATGAATTTATCCTAGTATCACTAGATTTTTTTACATATCCTTTACATTTTGTAATAATCTTACATGAATTATAACTTTGTGTTATACAAATATGCGATTTTCGATGGCCTTCCTTCAAAAATTTCTCTATTGCGAAACAGTTCGAAGTGCACACCCACACGTATTGCACAAGCTATTGTCCGAGCTTTTGTTGTTCGATCACAATCGCAACCTTTTTTTCCAACTTTTTACGAAAACAATGCCATACATAAGAATGCTTTTACTTTCTTAATTTTTTGCCTATGCTTCTGGTCCAAGAAATAGAGCTGTACCGATCATGAATTTATTCGTGGTTTATCGATACGGTTTTTACAATTTGTTTTCCTCCTGCCCTTCTCCCATTTATGTGAGATCAACAAAGTACGACCGTAGTCTATACTGTAAAAGGTTTCTGGCTACTGGCCGCCTGTCTGACGCCAACCCTTCTCGGGGATATATTAGATGTATGAAATATTAGTATTTGTATTATATTTGTATTTATTTATTCATAAACAACATACATTGTATTTGAATTTCAATTAAGTAAATTACCAATATTTCTTTTAACCAATCCAAACTTAGTTTAAACTTGTGCTAAACATACAATAATGGCGGATTCGAACCCACGAGCATGTTATGCATACTTTGAATGCTTTGTGAGAATTTATAGCCGTGACCAAGAGGGGTAAGTATTTTTTTATAAATAGCACACTTTTATAATTTACGTTGACCAAGTATCCATAAAGCTCACTAATGTATAATATTACTATTAGAAAATGCTTTCTAAGATAATAAATCGTTTCACCAGTAGGTAAATTAGCCAAAGCAAGCCCTCGAGCGGCACAATTATCCGTTATTTCAAGTTATCTTTACACCGTCACCATATTTTTTTTTGGAAATGTATCTTTGCAATAATTATAGGTGAAATCAAAAATCCGATTTAAGTGGCGTACCTACTCTAATAATATTGTAAGATAAAAACCTTATTTGGCTTTGTTTGTGAATATTTTAAAGGGTAATTAATAAGTAAGGTGACATAAGTCAAATTTAATTCTAAAATAAAAACAAAGGCACATAAACGATATTTACCTTAACTATTCGAAAACAAAAACGTTTTAATATTACACATCAATATTATAATACAACAATCATAGCAGCATTTAGCTTTTACCTCTATTTATATGTATATTTATTTTAATTTTGTATTCTTAACGTAATAAAATAACCTATTTAAATATTGTTATATTTATTGGTCAATATTGTATAAGGCATCGTGCAATGATGAATAAATATTTATGAAGAACATCACTATTAAATCTATGCTTTCGAGCAAAAATTGCACTTACCTGCACGTATTCCCACACACTTCATAACGATACGTTTATGGGAATGTGTTGTCTCTTTTTCTCCAACGGTCAAAGCATACCCTCTCGCTCTACATGTATCAACAACCAACGTCATCTTTTACCCTCACTTTCTATATGTAGTATAAGTGCAACTCACAGAAACGACAAGTTTCTTTTGCATTATTTTTAAAAAATATGCAAATATATGAAACAAATTTTATAGATTTCACAGTGATTATAGTCTTATATCTCATAGATTCTGTGTGTATTAGAGTTTCAAATTCGTTTGTAGAAAAATATGCAATGTTCTCAATGACGTGTTTAAAATTTATTTTCCATTTTACTTTATTGCGTTTATATAAAAAATCATATTAATTCATATGACTTATTAATGCTTCTTAATATTCTTATAATTTAATAATAAAATAAATTGCTTATGGGTGCGTAAAAATATTTGTCTTTTCATATACACTTGAAAAATAAACGTAAAAAATACCCATGATACCATTAAAGAAATATTGCATCTGCAATTTTTCGATATACTACATGTGACGCAAAAATTGTTCTGGCATGTACGTACGAGCACTTTCTTTAGAGCGGGACAGCGAGCATCCATTTTACATGGTAGAAAAAGAGACGGAGCTACACAACAATGGCCGGTGAGTTTTTTGCACGATAGTCTGTCGTAATAACACTTTCTTTCAGTTTTTACCTCTAGCTCGAAACGTTGACTCCAATTAATTGGTGAAAGAGAGAGTGATGTCACTGCGCACGCGACTTTCGACTCCCGATGACTGATGATTTTTCTCTGCTCTTCTATTAATACTGTTATGCTACAAATGATTCGATAGAAAAACGCTCCTCTACGTTAAGTATGTTAGCTTTCTCTTTCATATTTCATTAAATAGAACACTGTTAAAAAGTGATAGAGCAGCAACAACATCTATTGCACGAATGGGCCGGTTCAACCGATGAAATAACACGACCTCACAAAAGACAGGCGTGAAGTAGAACACGACCTCACAAAAGACAGGCGTGAAGTAGAAGTATTCTCTGTTTTGTAGTCTGATGAGTGAGGTACGGAAGGCCTAATTCTAGTTCTTCCTTTTCTTATAAGGAAAGGTTGGGAAGGGAGACAGGATTTGATTGAGGAGAGGGATTTATAGGAAAAGTAAATATCTTTTTTTGTGTTCTACCCTCCTCTGCCATAAAAGGTAGATAACGCATCTGCAACTCCAACGCTCATAGGTAGCAAACACTTAATATCAGAAAAAACGCTTGCTCGGTTCCTACATTCTTTTATAAAAAAAAACTCTACTTACTTGTTTGGCCCCAACATTGTATCGCGAATGAGGGGAAAGCGCGTAAAGGAAGCTTTTTCAGTATTACATGCGATAAAATATCGTTAATTAGAGCAATAAAACGCAATGTCACGTGAGGTCAAGATTTTTGTTATATATCTTAAAGTGAACTGCATCGCAAATAGCTGGATACAACTCATGTTTTTTGCGGATATTTGAGTAACGGTGATCATTTGACATTAGGTAAGCCGCTTGCTGTCTTGGCTTGCCTTCTCCCATAAAGTAACCGAATTGCTATGCAATCGCACTTCACCACTCGCTTGTCTCCTCTTCTACTCGCGAGTAACTCGGTCGATCTGTAAGAAAAAACAAACAAAACTGTATTAATTTTGGAATGTGTAAAATGGCAGTTCTAAAAAAACCTTACGCTATGATTTTATTGTGCAAGACACGCGTAACCTGCGATTTATATTAAACTGTAGTGCAATTTTTTGCGTCATCATTGTATTCCTTTGGAAACGTGTTCACACAAAAACCATCGTCAGATATATCGGAATTTCTAAGGGACGAAGAATGAAAAAAAAATATAGAGCGCGGGGAGAAATCGAGATTTTTTTTGTACAATGCTCTTTCACATAACTTTCCCCGTAATATAATGGAGCCAGGTAGAACGGATCTAAAAAATAGACCCTTCGCCGGGCACCCTGGTCCTTTGATAGTGACATTTTTATAAATACGACCGAGGTCATTCTTTCTGCTTTTATAATTCGATTCATAAAATAATTTCGTTCAATTATGTACTCACACGTCTTCTTTCATCCGCCTGTTGTAGGTAGAGATAACAGTCACTATTCTTTATTCACTTCGTCGAATTTAGCAAACTAACGGTATGAATCGGTTGCATGTTAGAATCCAGGGCTTCAAACTAATGTGCGATATCAATAATTCGTGTGCGACGACTTAGAGTCCTTCAAGAAGAGAGCGTACCTTACCTCCTATGTATTTTCTACAGTTCCTCTAGTGTTGTGGATGTTTGCGGGCGGCGGTGATCTTTTAACGACCCGCTGCTCGTTTATCCCCTTATCATATAAAATATATATCCTCCCATATGTTTCACCCATCCTATAAAAATATATACTTCATTCCAAAATCATATGTACCTACAATTTAAAAGTCTACATAAAAAAGTACTGACTATGCGCATACGCACCGACATACGAGACACGTACAGTGCGAGCACACGTGCGCTACCTGCGCGCTGCCTCGCACTGCACCCACCATAACATTCACGATTTAGAACTTTATTAATCGATTCATCGCACTTAAAAGACAGCGTACATTACGGACTTTGGGGCCCTTAGCTTAATGCGTGTTTTAATAACCACGGAGACATTTCCTAATGCGTACCCTCAACACATTTAGCCTCGGACGACTCTAAAATATAATTATATCTCTAGTTTTTATTATTAACGTGATATTCATATATAATTTGATTCGAGCAAAATATGCCGAAAGGATAACTTCAGATGATAGCGAGTGTTTCTTTTTCTTCGCTCTCAGTGTTACATAAAACTTTAAGAATTGATCAAGGCAAAGCTTAATCACAACACACACATATATAATAATAATTCCGAAAGAGTTACATTGTTTCAAATGATAACCCAAGTTCGGCGAGTACTAAGTTATTCACGTCTACGTTTAAAAATATTCATACATTTCGCTATTTGTACGTACAACAAACCCGGGTCAAAGTTAGTTCTACCGTTGACGACCGACGATTACAAAATATTGTCTGATAAGAAGGGCCTGTTAAACAATTTAGCACGCTTCATTGTGATGATCTTTCTACTGTTACTGTTTGTTTGAAACGCGGAAATGATGACACTGAACGGGTTAAAAGGTTAACGAAACCGAGATAAAAACATTGTTGTTTTAACTAACTGGCTCCTCTAAGTGATATCCGGGTTCCTTTTTTAGACCAACACCACTCTCGACCTACGTAGGATGTTTTACGATCGAAGACTCCACTGGATGCAGCATTGTTCTCTTAAGATATTTCAAGAATATATTAAGATCTACGAGTCACCGATACTAGTGGTGAATATTGGCTAAATCTTCCTTTCGAGTGGTATAGTTTTCTGAATTCTAAGAGCGGATAGATTGATGAGAGCTAAATAATGTATGTTGGACATCACACATTAGATTTATGTTTCTCTTTCCATGACTAAGGATACAATAATTAATTATAGGAAATATTTTTCCATAAATAGAGTAGAAAATCGAGCTTCATTTTTGAATTCTTCGTTGAATTTGTATGGAACACGGTATCTGGGGGTATATAAATCTGTGCTTAAAGTGTTTTGTATAATAATTATTTTTCTAGAAATAATTTTTTAACGTCGTATTATCTTAGTTCTATATTGTTATCACTTTTTTTAACCCAATTGGGATAAGTAGAGGTAGCAGTTGCTATTGCTCGCGCCTCAAACTCGTCTATTGATATTAATCAACTTTAAAAATAAATGGTATATAACCAAATTTAAATTCTGATTCGTCATCCGCCACAGAACCTGAGAGCGGAGTTTTTATTATAAAATGAACGTATTGTTTTAGCGTCACATACGGTACCGGTTACAAAACGGAACCACTTAAGAAGGAACAATGCCATAATTGTATATGTACTAAACACTGACGATAAAAATGTGAGAAAGCTAAGAAACTTTCCATGCAATTCACCGATACACGCATGGCCGGTATCAGATCTTGTTTATTATTGGTGCCATACGTATGCATAGACATGTTTACTAAATATATATAAGTTTCCCCACATCGATATTTGCGGCATTTTAAAAATAGAAAAGTTTGTAAACAATTTTTTAAATTTCTTGTGAACCATTCCTACCAAACCAACGCTTGTGCTAGGATATGATTCCGACAATAGACAAATGGCCGATTTGGACTAAAAAAAGTATTTATATCTTCAGATGAGGTTCTCCAAAGGAATGGGTTGGACTTCTTGAATTTAAAACCTTTGCATCTTAAGATCTGTCTTGCCGAATCTTTGATACCCAGGCAGATTGAGCTAATGAATTTCTACTTATTGATTCTTATTAACCCTGCTATATTTTTTTACTAAAATATTCCCTGAGTTTACTCAGTTGGAATGTAAGTACTCACTTTCCGTCCTTTATTTTTATATGTCCAAGTTGGGTTTATTTTAATGGATTAGAAAACATGTATATTGTATGGTTGAACTGTAAGATGAAAGTTTAGTTATGGCAATTCATTCTTATGCTTTTGTTAAAAAATATGACAAGTTCTCTAAAAATTATCCCCCAAGACGGCGCGATCACAGAAGATTTAATTTTTTTACATATTTTTTATCTATAGACTGTACTTACACATAATATATGATAATAAATTAAATTTTAAAAATACCTACTCGAAGTAAATATTCCATACAAACAAAGTCGCAGGCGCTAGCTAGTTTACAC
>DWTW01003357.1:0-10086 GCA_018246275.1 Papilio slateri
GTATTGACTATCCAATTACCACTATTTGTATCGAACGACCTGTACCCAAACATCAGTAATAACCAGAAGAATTGCAAAGGTGTTGCCAGCACGAATAAAAGAAAAACGCGGGGATAGGTAAAAAATGAAGGAGAATGGGGAGATGAGAAGGAAGGGTGTCCGATCACCACATTCACAAAACAAAACACAGAAGTAATTGCATACTTCACGCTACTATTCTATAAGGTTAATTTAAGCACCCTATGAAGAATTTTTTACGCCCTGAGCCTCAGCGCCGGAACTGACAAAATGATATTCAAAGGAATTTCCTTTTTGGCACAAAACTTTTCGACAGTTCAAAATATAGTTTCTCCTTTTGTATTTGTTTCCAAATTTGTAGCAAATAATAGTTATTGACATATAATATTTTCTCGTCCTCAATGAACCTCACATATCATGACAATAACGATGGTTCACTAGTTGGTAAAGTGGACGCATCCAGATGAATTGATATTTAACGAATCTGGAAATATTGCACAATGATTCTTCAATATTTTTAACCATCTTATCAATTCATCATTGTACAGAAATATTTCCCGAAGGAATTTTTCGTGTAATATCTCCAGCTGGTTTATGGTGCACATTATGACTGTTACTGCTGATAATATTAAATCTTCCCCAATAGTGTGTGGTTTCCCTGTTTTAGTAATCAACAATGAGATATTGTATGAAGCTCGAACTCCATCATCATCTTGCTTGTCAAGTTACCACAAGATACACACTTGGAGTTTGGCAAAGAAACCTTCTACAAATAATTACATAGTATCCAGTTATAGACACACACACACATACTTGTGTTAATTGTAAGAAAAAAAAAACGACTATACTGTTTAATAGTGTATAATTTTAGTAAAATTGAAAAAAATAAATAATTTTACAATTAAATTAAAGATTGGTGTAAAGCTTGCATTGTGATAAATAATTGTGTTCTTGTGTTATAATATTATGCATGTTTTCATAAATTTAGTTAACCTGCAGTAAATATTTAATCAAAACATTTTCTTCTTCATAGCGGTATATCTTTCTATATATTCATTGTACCCTTCTAACAATGCCAGTTGTTTTGTTTCAAATAGATTACCATCTAAGTTAATTGTGTGAATTTTAGAATCTCTCAGTAGACTAGGTCTTATAGCATCTAAACTTAAACAATTCTCTTCTAGTCTCAATATTTTAAGCCTCGGAGCCAGGTGCAAATCATCACTTAGAGTTGAAATCTCATTTTGACTTAAATTTAATTCTGCTGCATAGAAATTTGTCAACCCCTCAGGAATCCGAGTTATTTTGTTATTTGAAAGATCAACCACTTCCAAGTTGTTTAAGCCCAACAACTGAACAGGAAACTCTTTGAATTTGTTGTGATTCAGATAAACTTGTTTCAGATTACTCAAATGTGCAATATGCTGTGGTAACGACGCGATAGAGTTGTTGGAAATATTAAACATTTCAAGTTTCTTTATACTAAACAATGAATCTGGTAATTTTGCTATACTGTTGGCACTCAGATTTAGTTGTTTTAAGTGTTTTAGGCGATTAATTTCATCCGGAATACAATTAATTTTATTTTTCGATAGGTCTAAGTTTCTTAGATTTTCTGATAAATTAAGAACCTCCAAAGGTACTTCCTTTAATCTTCGTTCAGATATTTGTAAAACTCCCGTTTTCGATGCCGTCTCATAATGTTGTTTCAGGCCCGAATTGCCCATTATCGTACAAGAAATAACACATATGCCTCTTACTAATACAATAAATATCTATTTAAACATGAAGCATGAAATTACAGTAAATATAAAACAAATACTCCTGCTTGAAATCACCACATCTCAACATTTCACTGATAACATTGACAGATGACAGTTGATTTTAGTTTATTTATAGTTCTAGACAAAGAAAACACAATAGAGCTGCTGACGTTACATATAAAGGTAAGATAATGCATAGATTATTTGTATCAAAATGTACCAAAATCTCATAGCAAATATGGAAATAAAAAATTGTATATTATATATTATTATAATTGCTATAGGTAGGTGTCATCGGCGGATTTTGAACTACGTCAGTTTATAATCGGACTAGGCAAATTACAAAGGTCATCGTTCATTAAAGCCACCCGGCACTGACACCACTCGTGAACCACGAGTTTTTTTTTCAAGTTCAAAAAATCAGTAACACCATTTTTAAAAGAATAAGTATTCTTATCATACTAAGAAACTAATTTCAATACTTTGATATCATTATTTTTAATTTTATTATTTTTAAATATAAAATTTCTTGATGTCGGAATTAGTTCGTTCTGAGTATTCTTTTACAAATGGGATTACCTTACTGTTCATTTATTTTTAATTTACCGAGATCTTTTAGTATTAACTTTTATTAGCCGGAATCTAAATTCCTAGACGCTGTCAATTTAACACTAAAAAATTACTTAAAGCTGGATGTAATCTAGGTGTAGTAAAAAACGTGGTAGTGTAGTAAACAATTATACTTTTTAATTGTAATTGGACCCAATGTATTGCCGTGGATGGGGCCTATCCTATGCCATCTCGTTTAGTAGACTCAACATAAAAATATCAATACTCCGTAGTAAAGTAATAATTTGTTCATTCAACTTTCATAACTACACATAGGTCACAACCAAATTTAATAAAAACTTTATTAATGCCACCTTATTATCCCTGAGTTAAGCGCATACCTAGTAATTTAAAAAATATTTTTTGACTACTTTTCGTCTATCTACAAATCGATTCCAATGCCAATTTATATAATGAAGGTCAAGAAACCTTCGTTGCCAAAATTAGTATTTAAAATCACTAAGATGTAGCAATTTTAAGAGGAATAAGTAATTTAAAATAGAAAAGAAAAATAATAGGTTTTTATTTACTTGGGGTTAATTTATTCTTAATCTGAATCGATTAATTTTCTAGCGCCCTCTATAAGTATAACAATTTTGTGATAACCTAGATAGAAGCATTCATAACGTTTTTTTTCTATCTGTGCTGGGCATATCTTTGAAATAGTATTTTGTGATTTTATATAAAAAAATATGTATTAACAATATTATGTATTTTTGAAATCAAACAAAATGGATTTGAAGACGTTTATGTAACAAAAGAACACTAATGTTCATTGAACATTTTATTATTCATTATTTGTTACCGCGGGAAAACTGTGAAACGTTTGACTACTATAATGGCCGCAATAGCGCCAATGCTTTTAGTGTTTGTTCTTTCCTAATAAAATTTTAGAATGGAATAAGGTTTCTGTATGTTGTATATATTAAAAAGAAACTTATTTGAAATGGACGCTGGTAAGTTTTTACTTTGTTTCACTGAATGATACATTTTACTACGTAAGAAATGACCGTAAAGATTTCTTTACTCGGGCGTTTATAGGCATACTTTTTAAGCGTAACCCTATCACATATTTAATTGATTAAATAACTACAGTGAGATGGTAAAGATAAAATATAAACAACACAATATTTTCATATTCTGACAATTGCTTAGACAGTGTAAATGAACTAAAATTAACAAGGGCTCTGTCACTACAAAATCATTAATATGAAATATTATAACTAAATATAAAACTGTGTATATACATACATATTTTCCAATTTAACAAACCTTCATAAATTACTGATAACATGTTTTGACAGATACTTCTATGTAAATCTTGTCACACTTCAATTAATTGTGTGTATTTTTTGTTTTTAAACCATAGGACCAAGACAAAGACAAATTTATGACATTTTAGAACTTCATTTGAAATTACTAAAATTTAAATAAGACTTTAATGCATTTACAAACTAAAAATTTTAATTTTTCCATATGTTAAACATTGTATGTGGAATTTTATTTAGTGATATCCTTACATTGTGCTTAATACAAATGAATATTACTAAACCTCCTTTAAATGTTTTCATAGTTTGGTAAGTTAGTGCGACAAAAAAATTAATTTATTTAATTTTTATTTTGCTGACCATTGGATTTCACACATGTAAGTATAAACAAAATAGAATTTTCAACCTAAAACAATTTTATATACTACAAAAAAACGAAAGAAAAAACTCACTAACATGATGAAAAAATAAAACAGAAAACACATGTCACACTTGAGCCTTTGATATCTGTTAATTAACTGAATGTATTACTTGCATATTTAAATAAATACATGTATGTTGTTATTTTCAATTATATTAAGTTCATTAAATGTAAAATCAAAATTATAAAGTTGGAAAAGATAAAACAATATGCTGTTATTTTTCAAGTACTGAATTTTATAAAAATAAAAATTGCTCAACGTGATATCTTACCAATTCATGGTTTTGGCTTTTGATTAAAACATCACACCCTTTAACATGAACTCTGGAATGCATATGCAATTAAGAAAACTTACATAGTAATGTAGATATAGCCACTCCCCTTTCTATTATATCATAATTTAAGTGAAATAATTTTATACCCATGTTCAACTAAACTAGTTCATCGATAATAGGGGTCAGCAAATAGTTTTAAGTTAGGTCCAGATATAGTTGGAACAAAAATTTTGATGTCCCAATTCTATTCTTTTTTATATCTACAAGAAAAAACATAAGGTGCTTTCAAACATAGGAAAAAGGGGTAGTTATATGAAAATATTATTTAAATTAATATGTATGCATATATATCAACATTTGGCAGTCCAAGTTTCAACTTTCCGCCAGTTACTGACTGCTTATCTGCTATCATGGATATCAAAGAAAACTCAATTCACTCAAATGCAAATTGTCTCTTTAAATTATATATGAATCCCCCCTTGAAGTCCAAACTATTGCTAGATAACATAAGATTACTTCAATATTACAACAGTTTCACTACTAAGGCCTAGGTATAACTGCACCTTCCTAATCATGCATGGCTATAATGTCAATGACATTGTGCCCCTTGTCCTGTACAGATCTATAAAATTTGTTTTATTTACTTTCAAAAAGTGAAGAAAAGGAATTTTGTTTTCTAATTGTAATATATAAAGTCTAATTAGAACTAAGACTAGAAAGCTTGAAACCATGTACATATGGAACACATAGGATATGACATAAAAATGACATACTACACCATACAGTACTTGAATTTAAAGATTTTGAAGATAAAACCATATAACCCTAAAGCTATTAACAATGTATCATTGATCAACTATATTAAAAATTGCTTAAGTTTTTAATAGAATATTTAGTACATTTAAAATTTTTCAAACATTCAGTTGATTAATTTTTGTTCTATTAATTTTTTTTAAGTATTTTATAAATCTGAAATTTAGAATTCTACTTGGGTATTGTAAGTCAGATGATGACAAGGGACAAATTATTATTTAAGTAATTAATATTGTATGTGGTTCTTCAATTTTGAGAACATAGATCAAAATATTAGAGTTCTTTAACCATAGACACTTATTTTTTATTTTATTTAGTTACAAAATGCACAAAGTAAATTTGATAAAATCAGCCTTTTTTACAAATTGTTTCCTACAATTTAAAAGTATTGCAAATTTATCTGACCTGATAAGTCAAATCTTAATTTTGGTGAAAATCTTTCTTATGCCTGATAAATACTGTCTGTCTATACTAATATTATAAAGAGAAAATATTTAATTGGTTTTTGTTCCCAAATAACTCAAAACTTAACTCAACCTTAACCTTACTAAATTTAAAAAATTACCATATAACTTAGGCTATATTGTCTATATACCTGAGCAAACCCACGTCAGGTTGCTTATTTTATATATGTTTAATTTAATTTATTTATTTATAATATACCCCATGTCATATATCAATATAATTTTTTTCTTTTAAGAGGTTTCAAGGCAGTTGTCCCTGATCGATGTTCTTCTGAGCAACCTTGACAAAACCATTACGCCATGTGCCAATATAAAGAATGACAAAAAAGAAGAAGAAACACAGGATGCAATGCCAGACTCTACAACTAACACGGAAAAAAATAATGGCAACCCATTCCATTGCGGAGACGATGTACTGGTACTAAATAAAGATGACCGATATTACTTAGGTATTATATGTTTTAACTTTTATATATTATTTTTGCTGTAACACTAAGTGTTTAATCTCAATATGTACAAAAAAAATATTGGCTTGAATAATTAAATTGCCATTTTATATTATTAAAATATGTATAATTTTATAAGTTAAATTTTTTGGCAAATGGATTATCATGGCATGTTATATTATTTCCTGCCTGATTGACTGATTGTATGTTTTATAGGACTGGTACAAATTTGAGGCATAAATCATACTACACAAAGAAATTACAGATGAATAAAGGCTTAGTTAATATTAATTATATCATTTATATATTAAATAATAATATTAATACTTTTTTAAACATTACACAACATATGTGTGTGTCTCGTTATCTTTAGTTAACACTGACTGTGTACTCTCCAGGTACAATAATAGAGTTGAGCACGAGCAATGACAACGACTCGTGCGAGGTGGGTACGGGCGTGGCGCGATGTCTTGTCAAGTTCGGGGACGGTACGCATGCATGGGCGCCCGTCGCCTCGCTCAAACTGCTGTCCGCGCCGCCCGCGGACGATGGCCGAATCATGTGCGTGGTGTGCAAATGCCGCGAGGACTCCGCCAGCAACGCGGTCGTCGCCTGCGACATGTGCGGCCGCGGCTACCACGCCAAGTGTCATACGCCGCCCGTCGAAGCTTGGATACATGGTTGGTATTATGAATAGTGGAAGTTACTTTACCGAAACTCCACGGCTTATAAGTGAATCTTGCGTGTGCCCTTGACTTTATTCCAGCCAGCCCAGCTCCAAAGAAACACAGGTACCTCTTTATGTTGCTGGCCATCTCCAGGAGGTACCCTGGCGAGCTGAGATACTTAGCCCTGTAATTAGAGACTGCTGGGTAGTGCAGTATTATATGACATATTGATTTGAACCCTCCACTCAAGCTTTGTTCAGATAATTGTCGGTAATCCCTATATTGAACAAATAATCCTATAAGGAACTAACTTTATTTTATTACTTAAAACCTTCCCAGAGTCTGTCAGGCGGTCATAAAACCCGGGACAGGCGCGAAGTTAGGATGGTGGGTGACATTGAATGAGCTCTCAAAAAATATCAGCATTGAGAGTTGGATTCAATAAACGCAAATAAGATATTGATAGAGAATTTACTAGACCAGGCCCAGATACGGGGCCTGTATAGAACTCTACATGAGATGATATATCAGTCACTATCTAATTTTAACTTAGCTTATAATGACCCAAATGTGCCATCCTATCCTTTATATTATGCGTAACTGGCTAAACCAAAAAAAATGTTTGTTATTTTTAAAACAAAATCGAAAAAGTGAATTTTAAAAGTCCGTGGAAAAGCCTAGGACTTAGCGTTTAATACCTAGGTGCATTAACTACTAAACTTCTTCCCTAAAGGCCGGTAATGTATGTGCAGTTCCTCTGATGTGGGTGTTCATGGGATGACCATGAACATCCACATCAGAGGAACTGCATATAGGTTATCACCTAACACTTGGCGACCTGCTGCTCGTTTGCCCTATTATCCTATAAAAAAAAAAAGATTTGTTTGGTAAAGGTGCATCATGGCATTGCAAGCGGTGCGTCGACCAGAGGTACAGAGTGGCGGCAGCGGAGAACCGGGCGTTGAAGCGGTCTGACCTGTTCCGGTACAAGGGCGGCCAGCAGCGACGGCAGCAGCAGGAACTCACACCGCCCTGCGATGTAAGTCACCAATGGTATTTTTAAAATTGGAGGTTGCTTGTTAAATACCAACCAAACTACAAATAGGGTAGTTCTCAGTTTATCCCTGGAAACGTGAATACTTTTCACAGAATAACGACATCTATAAATATTTAGTAGAACTGCTGCATATTATCTGCTGATTAAGGTGTCCGGAAGCCCAATCCCTTCCTGAACACACCCTTCATTAACTACTACACTCCACCACTTTAACTATATTTATAGTTAAAACGTCACCTTTAGTAATGCACGCATCATAACGCGAAGCGTTGAGGTAGTGCATTATTCTCACAATGACACGATCAAGCAATTTTACAAACTTAAATTGTCTCTATTTCATTTCTTTTGTATTTGTAAAGTATTTCAAGCATGCTATTAAGAAGAGAAATGCTAATAATTATTAGATTTTTTTATTAACATTTGAAAAAATGGGGAAGTCCGCATGTCTATTTGTGTGTATGTGCCACGATTACGACCAAGAAACTTAACAGTATCAGGACCATCCATATTTTACTAGATTCAGCGGGACACCGGATTGTTTGCTATTTAAAATTGCTGTTGTAACTGACGTCGACTAGTTTTTCGCATTTTCTACGCAATACTGCATGTATTGCATGTATTGTGTGGGGTCGGAGAAAAAAATCATGGTTGCGCAATATTACAGAGTGGACCGGAATAACGAGTGCCGCCGAACTTTTCCACCTCGCAAGAGACGTAGAAAAATATAGTAAACTGACTGCCAACCTTCGCTAGTCGGAGGCACCTTAAGAAGAAGAAGTGATGAATGAGTGTTATGAGGCGTGCATTTTTAGGTTATCCAAACTATTGTAGATATATGTTATTCTATTGATAGCATGCTTTATGTTTTACAGCGTCCATTAAATTATATCCTTGTTTGATATTCTAGACTGCGTCCACAACATCCTCATCAACCGCTTCCGATGGTGGCAAAGATCAAAATGAAACGCATTGCTACTGCGGCGAGAAGAGTGATTGGCTTGCACAGGTATCGTAACTGTATTATTTTATACTGTACTACTCGTGCACAATAACATGACACCTGAATCCGACGACGTTACACTGATGAGGTTGTACAGCGTAGGTAATAGTTTACGTCGAGAAGTAATCTAACGGTTTATCCGGTAGTTTAGCTTCGTCCCTCGCTGTAAGAACAAGACCGTATGCAAATGGGAACGTCGCATTCCACGCGAGTCTCGTGTTATTGTGCATGCGTTGTACAGTACTTTTATCCTTTTTCGTCCTGAAACAACATTTAAATTATAAGTAAAACTGTGTTTGACAAAAGTAAAGTTTTTACAATGATTATTTTACATATATACATTGAACTATCGGTTATTAAATATATTTTTTTACTTCCATGTCTGGTTTTGTCAAATCAATCACTGATATGTGCATTTTTTTGGATGTTAGGATTCAACAGTTTGTATTACTAACCGTCAGTTTACACCGCTAAAAAACATCACATAAAACATGTTGTTATCTCTCTCCTTCTCTATAAAAAAATATAGATGACAACATGTTTTAGGTGAAAGTTTTCGGCAGTGTTAACTCACGGTTATGATAAATCATAACAAACTTACACACAAAATAATGAGAATAGATTAACGTAACCGATAAGCACGTGTGTATCTCTGTTAGAACGAGAGTTGCACCAGAACCCAATGAATGTAAATCCCAGCTTAACCCTTCGGATTACAGGCATACGTACAACAGGCTTTTTTTTCATTATATGCGTACCGGGTCGCTTAAAGATTGCGATTTTTAAATATGCCTCGGTCACCCACTACCAACACTGTAATGCACTTTTGAATCATAAATCTTCTTCCTGTTTACTTGTTTAATCTGCTTAATTTATATTTTGATGTTGCTTTTCTTAAGTATATTCAAAATAAAACTCAAAGCGGTAATCTTAAAAGGCTACTTAAAGAGAATTTTGATGGCAGTACTGGCTCTTCAAAGTTATAATCCACTGAAATGGTACGCGCTTGAAATGTCGAGTGGGACGTTAAATTTTATCTGTATTAGGGATGTTCTCACACCCGCAGACATTTTCATTCAGAATGATATCTTTAACCTCTTTTTGTTTATGTTATAGTGTAAAGGCGATACTAGACTGAGGTGACAATTTTTTTTTATGAAAAAGGTGGCAAACGCGCATTCGGTCACCTGATGTTATGTAACCGCTAGCCATAGGCATCCGCAACACGGTAATGAGTTGCAGATGCGTTGCCTACCTTTAATGGACAGAGGAGGGGATA
Organism: Papilio slateri; assembly: GCA_018246275.1. NCBI lineage: Eukaryota > Metazoa > Arthropoda > Insecta > Lepidoptera > Papilionidae > Papilio > Papilio slateri. The sequence continues at coordinate 10,082 of DWTW01003357.1, forward strand.
GACAG
>DWTW01003358.1:0-10086 GCA_018246275.1 Papilio slateri
TATATTGACGAAGTTAAAATGCGACATTCCTTCCAAAAAGCGGAAGTTAAAAAAAATTATATTCATTTAAATTAAATCCATTAATAAACATAATCCGTTTGTTCGTGTCGAGTCAAATACTGGTTCAAAAATCCATTACCTATTATGGCAAGTCAAAAGCTGATTCTCTAAACGAGCCATGTCGCTTTCTAAAGATTAAGAGAGCTACAAAACGAAAAGGACCCTTGGACCAGTTCTCGACTTAAATGCGATTTAGATTTATTCACTCCGGTCGCCCTTCTATTTTTTTGTTTGTCTGTCTGCATTGTTAGCTTTGAAACAATAGCCATGGTTTTGTCATATCCGGAATTTATCATTCTAACACCATCAGCGGAAACGCGCGGCTATACGAGCTTATAATGTGGCATCATGGCCTTTTTACTCGATAACTGTTTGTATGGCTAATCCGAATGTCATGAGCCCCGTCTTCGAGTACATGCAATGCATTCCAAATCACAATTATTAATGTAGGTGTGGTCTCAAGTGGACATCACTTTCTCTGTTTAAATATACGACAATATTATTGATTGGGCGCGATCAAATTTGAATAGAAATCGATGTAATAGCAATAAAGCTTCATTAAACCCCTTGTGTATATCTTTAGAAATAAGTCTCAATCAAAGTCAATCTTTAGAAATAAGGTTTGCATCAAAGTTATGAATTGTGTACCTACTATGGATATGCTTACCGTGAGTTTACACTGCTAAAAAATATCACTTAAAACATGTTGTTATCTCTCTCCTTCTCTATAAAAAACAGAGGTGACAACATATTTTAGGTGAACGTGTTCGGCAGTGTACACTCACGGTTAGAATATATTTGAGTAATTAGGTTCTATCTTCCATAGGTCGACTTATCGACCGATGGAGTTCTTCTATATGTCAACCACAGATCTAATAAAGTGTTATTCTCTCATTTTATTTTATTATGATTATTCTACAACTTAGCTTCTTCTGGCTTCAGTAAATGTAGTCAGGTGAGCTAGGTAATAGGAAATAATATTATGGTTAACAATAAAATGTTATGTGCAGAAAATTATCGATAACCACGTCATCCCAGTCCGTGCTGTCGTAAAATAATATAATTCTTCCCATTAACCGTCCCTACGAGAATAATAAATTCTATTAATACTATTTTAGGACGCTATCGAAAGGACAAAAAACTCGTCCCCAACACGCGACCGGTAAGTTGAAATTCTAAACACGTGTCCAAGTGTTTTTGTGTCGTCTGTTTTCGCAGAACGGTGGAGGTTTGAAGTTTTGTTGCCGCGATGACAGATTTTGGTTTCCCAAAGCTATTTGCGGCGAATAAACGAATTAATGAAGTGGTGGCGGAAAATTAAATGATATTTCAAAATTTGGATAACTAAGCAGAAAATAAACCGATTGCTTTTTGATTCGAATAATTGAAATATTATTATAATACTTCTTATATAATGTAATAACAAAACCCATGCTAGTTTTGTTATAAATTAAACAAAATTCATAGACAATTAACAGATTTTAAGGCTATTTGTTTAAATTATCAGTTTATGTTCAAATATATTGCATTAAATGTATAATACATTTGTAAAAAAATATTCCCATTCATCTGACTTTGCTAAATGATCTCTAATTATAATTATATTACAAATAAATTGATTATATTATAATAAATAATATTTCCAGTACCATTAAGATTTTACAAATAATTTTAACGCCTCCATTGGAGTCAATATTATGACACAAGCAACCGAAGTCAATCCTGACAAAACAGAACATGCTTATTTAAAAAACAAACCCAGATGGGGTGTGGGTGCTAAAAGTTGATATTTGTTCGGGACGCAAGTTTTATGACAGAGGACGTCCGCCGGTGCCGCGGTATTCAGGCGCCACTAGCATTAGAAAATCCGATATCAGAATCCAATTGTACGTTAATGGAACATAAAAATATTTACTGTCACATAAATAACTCTCTAAAGGAGCCGATGAATTCTCGAATCTACGACTTTAATGTTTTATTACTAATGGATGTTGGTCGACTCTATAATTTCCACACGAAAATTTATTAACTTCGGACCTCATTTAAAATTCGTTTTCTTTTTTCTCAAAATCGGTAAATCACATCTTGAAATTCTCGAAGGTGTATTGTAATTTTTGGGTCACGCGTTCAACAAAACCTAAAAACATGCCGAATAAATGGACGTCTATGGTAAACAGGCAGTTAAGTGAAATAAAGCGTTTTCAAATCACCCTCGTGACAATAATTTGACCCACGCCTTGTCCAGAGCTTTGGGACGCGACAATGCTTCCACATCGCGAGTGATTTGGAGGACGCCCAGGAATAATGATATAGGTCCCCGAGGACCGGTACAATGCATTGGGGATAATAATAGTTGTAGATTTGAAAGTAATTTGAATATGAATGGCACCCTCCCGCGCGCCTCTCGTAATAACAAATATGAAGTGTTGCCTTTATACACGCTCCCCCGATCATTTTGACTCCGGCGTAACGAATGGCGCTCCCAATTGTTATTATACGTTTATTAATTATAGTTTAGAGGCATGTTTAGAACAACTTCGATACTGTTTTGGGATAGGCGTATTTAAATTATTCGTGAAATATTAACGCTAGTATTGAAAGGGAGCTTCGCATATAAACTTACTCATGTATTTTTGACCTTTCCGGTGTAGATGGACTAGCAATTGTAATTATTTATTCACTACGATTGTGAAGGCCCGATAAATATCAAAAGGTATATTAATTGGCATAGAGCGGACATTTTTTGCGTAATCTTAATTAATAAAAATAAAAGGGGAATTAAGGCGATTGCTGTGGCAATTTATAAAAATATATCCCATAGAAGAGAAATGTCACCATTAACAATTTTAATTCTTTTAACACCAACCAAATCAATTTGAAATGTTTAATAAAAGACAAAACAAACAAAATCGTTTGGTACAAATTACCTAAAAGCCCAGAACTCAACACCCCAAGCGCCCGAGCGCGCCATAAATTTAGATGTATCCATACAGACAGTCAGACGTCCAAAACAAATAGCAGCACTTTTAAACAGGGGACACAAACTAATTTGCATATGGAAAAGCATCACTCTGTATCTGTGTAGGGAACGCGTGTAAAAATTTGGGCGTCGATCGATATCTATCTACTTCGGGTCCAGCCAGCGAGCGGAGCGATCGGACTCCTGGTCGTTTAATTTTTTAACACAAACGCGTCCATATACGCGTTGTACTTAAGGGGAAAGGATAAGTATATTTTCTAATCTTTTTTATTACGAACTTTGGACAAAAAGACGCATTTTGTTATGTTCAATTTCTATTATTTGAATACTATAGATACACTTGTCTTGCAAACTTAATGAATGTCATTTTGTTGCACAAAAAGTACTTTTTGTTGAGGTACACTGAATTAGATCTAAACTTTTATAATTTAAAATCATTGCCACACGACTAGCGTTGGCTCTAAATATTATAGATACACATACATACCAGATATAAAAGCCTAATGCAAAAGAAATTTTCTTAATGGAAGCGACGTAAATATCCTACAGCAGGCTGTCACTTCCAACATCAGTCGCAATGACAGCGCCGTCACCTCACTCGAGTAGACATTGCAATTTGGTTGCGTTACTCGCAACGACAGGTTTCAATCGACCAAAAATGTGTTGTGGCTCGTACCTGCTTTTTTATAAAAGCGAGACATATGTATAACATTTAAATAGTGTAAAAATTTAGAAAAAAACATGTTATTTACTCAAATATAACGTGGAAGAGAGATTATAGGAAAAAGAAGAGTTTATTAAAGAATTTCACTGTCTAATTTCGATCCACGATGGCTTAGTGTTCGCGAGCTTCTTTCTTCTTTTTAGGGAAGAAAGTGGCAAACGAGCAAGCGTATCACCTGATGATAAGTGACCGCTACCCATAGGCATCCGCAACAAGCAATTGAGTTGCATATGTGTTACCTACCTTTAATGGATAAACAGGAAAAAGGATATTTCCTTTTTCTATACTCTTCCCCTTCCCATCTTATCTTAGGAAAGGATGGGATAGGGAAGAAAACTAAAATTAGGCCTCCGGCACCTCATTCGTAAGGCGAAATGCAGAATGCTTCTACTTCACGCCTATATTCTGTGAGGTCGTGGTATTTCACAGGCCGAGCCGGCCCATTCGTGCAACAGTTGTTGTTTTTGCGGGTTCTACCGCTACAAAAAAAAGAGAAAACTGTTTAGAATCCTCAGTTTGGGTTTAAGACCATTAAGCTTTCACATTTTGAACTGTTTGTTAAAATGTGAATTTATAAGTAAAAATATACTATAATCGTTCCTATATCCAAATATAGAAGATTACATCGAAAGAAACATGTAAATATATTTAGAAACCACACAGGAAGGAAATGTATAACACCAGTCACAGATAATTCATAGGGAGGAAACATACAAATGTTCAGTTTAAAATGCACGTTGCAGAATCCTACGTTATCTTTAGAAAAAAAAAAATTCTGCATTTCAGACTCGTTTAACTTCTGATAATATAATTCAAAGGAAATTGTTTCATTTTCATTTGATATGATTACTATGCATAGATTTAAAAGGTACATCCGATATTTTGTCTAATACTTCTTCTAATTCTACATTCGAATTACTTAAAATTTAACAACATTCACAAACGTAAGCTGGAACAATCTGAGCACTCCTTAATTATACACGTGTCTTTGAATGTCTCAAGAAATCCCGGTGCCAAAAATTCATCTCGACGTAAGACGTTGTTAAGGCTCCATTACCCAAACTTGCCACGCGTCACGTCGGGAACACGCTGAGTGTTCCCTCACGTCGCCTGTCACGCCTCACCCTTTGCCTATCACGCTGTATGACAGACGCGTGATTACCAACGCAACGTTCTACTAACTAATGAAGCATTTCAAAAAAACATTCGGCCACGTCAGTGACGTGAATTTACATATTATGTATTTATTTGTAGCAACAAAACGCACCAGTTTAAAAACCACTGACAGGTTTTGATCTATACGTAACGTTATTATACTTTTTAAATTAAACATTCTTAACAAGAACGTTTAACTTACCCGAATTCATTTGATCCTAATAAAACTCTCTACTTTCTTTTAGATCTGTTTTACTTCCTTGATCGGTTACGGGTAACAAGTTTGCCTAATTTGTGTAGTCAAAAAACTATAATCAAAAAAGCGTAATACCGTAGATTATACTATCAAAAACTACAAGTCCAAATAGTATATCAAAAACAACAAACAAAGTCTACAATAAAAATGATGTAACCGAGATGTGTCAGAGAAAAACAAGCCGAATGCAAATAGCTGCCGACGCCCCTAAGCAAAAAAATATCATTTTGCACTCGAAATTGTCACGTCCGTAGGATTTGACGCGTGGCGCACGATTACGCTCGCACGTGTCGCGCGGCCCTAACAAGTGTGGTCCTTGCGCCCGGCGAGCGCATATTGCATGCCCTGCACTGATTTTTGGCTCTCGGATAATTATTGTTTTTGGTTATATATAAATCAAATGTTTTTATTTTTACCATTCAAACCTCAAGGTCAAAGACTATTTAAATTCTCGGGCTGTTACTTACATACTTGTTATTTAAATTAAATGTTTATAAAGCTATCGCCATTATAATGATCGAGCGAAACGATTTTTTAAGGTAAGAATTTAGAATTTAGCTTGCAATCCAAAAGACAATTCTTCCAAACTCTCTTCGTCCAAATGTTGATACAGATGTTAAAAATTAATCAGTTATCGCTACTTTAATCATGTTTTTGATAATAATTATTGTTATATATATCTTCGACTTATTAATTTTCACGTTATATAGTTCAAAGTAGTCCATTTAGAAGGCGTAAAATAAATCATACTATTACAATATCGTGGGATCTGTGAAAACACAAGACGGGACGGGACTATCAATCAAGGAAGTTCCAGCTATCGTTCGGTTAATCTAACAGTGTCACCGCAACTCCTGAAACGTGCGGAATTAATAATAGACTGGTGTAATCGAGCCATCATAAACATGGGCAAATTGAATTGTATTATATCAACAATACTATAGACCAAGGTCAGAATAGAGAGATTCCTTGTTTGACGTCAACATTATAGAATACTTACCATAGTTATTTACATTGTGATTCTAACTTCATATGAAATAATTAAAAAAAATATCAATAGCTTTAAAAGAGAGAAATTACATTTAGTTTAGTCAAGCAGTCAGAGAAAATTTAGCAAATTTTGTAGATTCTTCATTATTATAAGGGTTTACTTTTTGAAAATATATATTTGTGTTGTTTTTTATATTTTACTTTAAGAAAAAAATAATTAAATATTCAACAATGTAAGTTAGTTGTTATGCAGCAATGGATTATTTTTTATATTTGTGTCCCATTGTATTTATCGCCACTGTTTTCACTGTTGTTATCGTCAGAACATTGCGGACATTTTTAGAAGTAACTTTAGGAACCTAATTAGTTTTAATGTGGATAAAAATACGAAAACTATTACTATACTTGTCTATCATAATTATTCTCTTAAGAAAACATAAGAGCTTATTTGTTTTAGCTACAAATCCCTGTGCTTCATTACTCTGTGTATTCGATGTGAAATTTAGTCTAAAATCCCTTGTCTTGATTAGATAAGTTTAACTAAATTGATTGGAGTTCAGACTCAAAATTATACGCGTACAGTCTTCTCGCATATATGCTTTACTTATGCTTTACACCAACATTGGTAACTGGTAAATTTGTTCGCTTTAATCTTTCAATATCTAGCGTTATAGACTATTCATCTTGTGTCAATCTAACTCTATATCACAATGAGTAATAACTTTACTGTCTGAAAAGTTATTTATATTTGTCATTGTAATAAGAGAAGTTTTGCCTTAGCGAAGATGACGTAGGCTACTATCAAAAGATGAATATTGTAGCTGTCTCAAGTGATTTTTTAGCTTAAGGTCCTATTGGTGTATGAACGAATCTATCGTTAGACGGATTGTGAGACGACGATTTGTGGCACTCAGTACGAACCTCTTTTAAAAAACATATCACCGGCAAGCTTCGCTAAAGACTGAACTCGAGCTCTTACTTTTGGGAGTTATACTGGAACTTGGGCAACTATTCACAGCTCTTGGGTTGCTCATCTTGAACTGAACGTTGTTAACTAAAATAGCGTCAGCAAGGCCCTATGGCATTTCTGCTTCAAGGCGTCTAAAATTGTTAATCATGGATCGACCTGCAGCTTTATTCGGATTAATTCGGACAAATCAATTATTTTTGTCGTAATTGAAGTCGAAATATATAGTCTGGGTTACTGAGAGAAGCAGTCATTTTACGCCTTAATCGATTTAGTTTGTATCAATAGGCTCATAGAAAACAGTTCGAAGTTCAAAAAGTTCTTAATGAGCTCGTTATAAACTTACTTCAGGGAGTCTGATAATTAAGTTGTTTAATTTAAGGGCGGAAGCGTTAACAATTATGACTTTATCAATAATTGAAAAGTGTCCATTATCCTTATGTAAAACAAGGAGATGTATTTTGGCAGAATTTAATAATTGCAATTTGCATTTCATAGTTAATAAAAGAAATATGTAAAAATATGATAACTGTAGAAATTATTTTTAACTTAAAGTATTATATTTTTATGAAAAATTATACCACAAGCGCACTTTTCTTGTATAATTCATTCATTCATTCACTTGTATAATTCAATATGTCGGTGAACCTCGATCTTTAGTCTAATTAGAAGACTTCCACTCTTCAGAACGTGTCAAAAAAATTGTGTGTTTTACAATCCACGAACAGTATGACATAACACTTATAAAATAACCAATACCCATTAGGATGATTTTCCAGGCAAAAAGGTCGTGTTCAAATCAAACATATCATACAATAATTTATTTATTTAATTAACTGTAATTAAATATATATTTAAATTATAATAGTTACTTAATTCGCGATGTCCTCTCATAACTAGCGCCAAGTCACGAACCGTTCTCACGAGCCTCTCGCCAGGGTCCCCTAATTAATCGGCGGCGACTTTTCATTTGTCGATGGTACCGTGGGCGGCCTGCCCCCGAACAATTACAGCGGCGTCGTTAAAAATTCGAGACACGCACGCCGCCCGATGTTAAGTGATACCGCTGGTTTGACGAAACAAATTAGGACCCGATTGTATTCGCATTGCGAACTTCGAGTTTGATGTTTCATATTTTTAAGTGTTGAGTTTAATATTATTAATTGATTTACATAATCGATACGCGCAGGAGGCTGAGCGATATTTTAAATTAAAGGAACTTAATAAGAACATCATAAAGTGTGCCAAATGTGAAGTACAGTGTACAGGTACTTGAGCAGATTCAAATGGCGTAGACTCGAATGCACTTTTCAGACGTTTTGTCCTATATCAATGCTCGCTAAGCTTAACGTAGCAGAGGTGAAATGTGAAACTCACATATTTGCACGTATAAGTTATTACGTTTGTTAATATGAAGAAATATTAATAACAATTTATACACTATGTACAAAAAATGTCCATCTGTAAAATTTTGTTTAGAAAATAAATAAAATGATAAATAAATTTACGGTGCTTCAAATTTACGGGAACAGTATTTCAGAATGAATGAGTTCTCGTAAACTTTGCTTAGAAAATTCCGCAAGCCCTTTGCATAAAGCAAGCATAAATAGTCGAGCGTACTGTCGATAAGACTGCGCGCACATTGCTTAGGCGGCTTAGCATTCATTATATTGAGGTAAGCTAACCATTACTTTAACGTCTTAAAATCCACCGGTAAAAATATTATTAGACACTGTCGTGTCTAATGTAAAATAAACATTAAATAGAATAAATATAAATAACAGAAAGGAGTTGGATTCACTGGCCGTCCACAATTAGGAGAAACATCTATAGATATGAATATATGTGGATCATTTAAAGTTGATGGATGAAACAGTTATTTCATATTTTACTATAAAAATTCCGTTGACGAACCAATTTCACGTATTGTCTACTGTTTATATCGCAATGAGACTGACGTGTCATGTTGCAATTGAAACAGAACAACTGTTGCGGTCGCAATTTCTTTATATTAATGGATAATAAATATTTATGTTATTGTAAATTAAAAATTACTAGATTATATCACGTTACGACGATTACCAGTGGTGGGATAAGTTACACTTGAGGAGAATAATACAAGCGGTCGGTAACTTGCAGCTTGGTAAAACTATAAATACACGTTCACGTGAACAGCGGTTAGGATCTAAAAAAGAATTTCCGAAATTTGTGATAATTTACTTGTCTTAGCATGTGTTGCCGGTAGATTCAGAACTGTACATGATCGTTTTCGTGATTAGAGATGGACATTTTGTTATTTTGTAACAATCAGTTTTTTTTAAATATTTCTATACGTTCTCTTTTATTCTTAACGTTAGAGTTTGCCGAAAACCATTACAAGTTGCATAAATTCCAGAATATATTATCAACATTGTGTCGTCAAGCAGTCTCTATTTTTTCAACCGACTTCATTATTTTATCGATATCCTATCTATAGAATGTTTTCGTCATTTGGCGTATGTTATAACTCTCCTTGGGATAAAACAACCTATTGCGCCCGTGCTCCCGTGCCCCCGCGCCGCCGCCGCGCGCTCGCCGCCCAGCGCCGCCGCCGCGCGCCGCGCCGCCCAGCGCCACATTTCACGGCCGGTCTGCGTTTAATGGCCGGGCGGTTCCCCGATAATTTTATTATTGGTGAATTTTTTCCTCTCTGCCGATGACGTCGTGGAGCGGGCCTTATTGAAATAAAAATAATAGCGCTAGTTTTGCATTAAAATTATCGCTCAGGGTCCTTTTAATGGCGTCTCGCTTTTTCCCTAATCAAGTTTTAAATTAAAATTGTTGATCGTTCGCTCCGCCTCGAAGTATTTGAGACTTTTTATAGTTCATTGGGCATATTTTAACGAGGAAAATTCCACTGTACGAGAAAAAAATGGAGCAATCATTTTTATCGTATTGATCTCGCAGTATATTTT
>DWTW01003359.1:0-10085 GCA_018246275.1 Papilio slateri
AGAGTGAAATGCTGTCCCGCTACGAGTGACGTAACACGTCTATTATACGCACGGAGGCGTCGCGCGACACTTCTGTTCCGTTACGGTGATAAATATACGACAGAGATTCTTGTTACCTACTGTTGTTACATACGTACTATCTATATGCGAATGCCCTTTAGGTTTAAGGCATCGTGTGTATACTATTTAAATAGATAATTGAGACATTTTTGGTAAAAATCATATCTAAATTAATATTTAAGTTTGGGGTTAGACAAATGGGGGTTAGACTAAGATGGGGTTGGCAATATTTTTTTTCACTCAGCACGACCTGGTCGTAAGTATATCAAAATACAACACTCAAAAACTGCTATTTATACTTTTTTTAATTCATAAATTACATAAAGTTACCTCACTTTTTAATTGATTCCGAAAGGATCGTTAAATTACAATGTTGCTCTAAATTACAAAAAGAAAACAAATCTACCAACAACAATGAAGGGTTCAGTGTAGTGCTATTGTAATTTGAAAATTATTATACGCGCATGTAGTCGTTTTTATAACAGTACCTCTATCTATATATCTATATAGAGGCCACCCGCGCAGCCACAGCTGTTGCGCAAGCGCTTTCCATTTCACTGTGTCGAGCACTTGCCTTGCTTGCTTGCACTTACCAGATTTGCGTTTGAACTAAACTTATGCCACTAATCGTGGTTATCGCTCTTAGGAGCAAGACTGTGCATGAGTCATAGGTCATATTGAAAGGCGACTGAATGGTTTTAATAAGACTTGAGGCGATGGCTCAAGATGGTTGAGCTCTCCTGAACGCATCAATGTAGTCTTGTTTCTAGGAATGTACTTATAGAGGACAAAAAAACAAAAGTAAATTTCCATTGTTTCCTTATTAGAATATGTAAGAATTAATATTTTTCCTCGTAAGTTTATTTTTTTACTTTATAATATAGAACATCACCCGAGCGGCGCCAGGCAAGAGTACCTAGTATCTAATAAAACTTACAGTGTAACTATTTATTTGACTATTTCAACTATAAATGCTGCTAGAATAAAAAACTCATATAAACTTATCTTATTCTCAAATTCAAATTATTTCAATGAAGCGTTATTAAGATGGGAATCGTCATGACCATAACGGTCAATTCACTCGTCCTCATGAGATCTGTCAATCTACTCGCATCTAGGTTAAATACCGAAGTATTTGAAATGAATTTGTTTCAAGAACACAACAAAGATTGTTTTGTTTAAAAACATTTAAAATAATTTTGAAACCAAATTTAATGCCTATATGTCTGTCACAATCTATGGTTTACATATAATAAAGTCTAAACTAATGAAATTTGTGTGACTGAATATATTTTATTACATATTTATATATATTTATTTTTGTCGAAAAACAAAAGCCGTTCTACCCGTTTTATAATTTAATAGAGATATAAAAGTAAAAAGTTTTACATGCTGATGGAATGCATGAAATATAATTGTCGTACTGCTTTTCGATGCTCTTCTCGAAATAAACTACATAAACTCGAGCAGTCCAACGTTGCCTTATTCAGTTGAAACCCTATTCGCTTACATTGTGCGCACTTTATTTGTAGCACTATGTTATTGTGCTAAGTTTTCGAATGCGCTCAAAACGCACGAGCGGCAACGAAGCTGTTTCATAAACGTCGCAATAATGTTCGCGGTGCGCGGTGAAAATAATTTTCAAACGGCGCAAGTGCGCGACCTACATGCGGCGAGCGATAACGCAGGATGTCACAGTTTTCCTACCGAATGGAACTGCGCAAGCGCATGCGTTAACTTTAATTATACTACACTTATTTGATATACACTCATATATAAAATTATAAATTTATTTAAAAAATATATAAATTTATTTATTATTTATCCGTGGAATAAATGAGAAAACAATATTTGTTTAACAACATTGAGCTTGGTAATGAATAAATTGTATAAGTTGTTCATTTTCCTTATTCTGTAAATATTTTCCTGTAGAAATACCCAAGTGACTATGGAACCTAATATCGGTAAAATTTTGTTCAATCAAGATCTTTGGGGTGTTATATTGATACTCTTATACACTTTATGGAAAATAATGTTTAGAACTTTATGCTTTCAATAATTATTTTCAATAACTTTTATTATTTTTTATATAAATTCACTTCAGTCAAGTCAGTCAATAAAGTCACTTCACTTGTATGTAGTAACTTAAAACGTTATCAGGGTAGACAGAGGATAGATTACCTATTCACTAAACTTACAATCCTAAATCAGGGGTTCATTAAAATCAGTATTACTGATTTTAATGAACGATTTTCCTTAGAGCGTAATATTTAGTCCGCCTGAACATTTTGTAAGTGAAATTCGACAGAAATGTCTCGATGTACGTCCCCTAATCGATTTCGCAAGCGAGTCGACTCTCGCGCCGCAACTGGGTTACATGTACCATAAATCATAATAATATTAACGAGTACACTTTGCACCGTCGTCTTGTATTGCTGTCTGGCCGCATCAAGTTATTGTCGTGATACCTTTCTATACAGATCTTTGTACCAATACTGTTTATAAATAACTGGCTTGGCTATTTATCAAAGTCAAATCTTTACAAAACAAACTTCATTTTCTCGGAAAAGAAACATACTAATTTTAACTACAAAAATGTATATTTATTGCAATTCAATGTCTTACCGAAGACGTGATCTGTTGAAGGTAAAATGATTTTTTTTAAATTCACGAGTGACTTTATTGTTTAATTTTATTGCATGAATATTTGTAATCGATACGACCTATGAATCTCGCGAAACTCAAATGAAAAGTGATCCTTTGTCCTAGGCGAGCGACGGATTGCGACGTGCGATACTATGCGACCAATACATAACGCGCAACTGAACGTAAAATTATAAACATCCCTAGTTTATAATATCACTAGTTATATTTTAAACTGACGGAAAATTGTAAACTAACCATTTACAATTTGGCGTATCATGCACATCAAACGTAACAAACCATTTTTCTTTCTTTCTATGACACTATATGTAACTATCAAGTCCAACCTAATAAATATATATAAATATAACTAAGTTCTATTCTAACTCTTTACCATCTGTATTGAGCCGTAATCAGTTTATTGTTAATTAATTAATAAGTAATAATAGAATAAATAATAAATAATTAGTTAATTTTAATTAGCCGATATATTGATTATTAACTATAGGGAAAAATACGTTGAATTGTAAACGTTTCGTTGCGTTGACAATTTTACGCTAGTGAGATGATAAACTAACAACGTTTACAATTTTGCAGTGACTCAAATAAATAATATTCGTATAGTTGTGCAGTTTTCTGTATAACGATTTGTTTACGGTAACCTTAGTTTTACAACGTTAACGGAACATGTTGGCGCGTGTAAGCCGAGCCGCATGAGTCAGGCGACGTCACGGTGCAGGACTAGCGAGCTGTAACTGACCTACATGACGCGCGGGCGATGCACCCCCGCCCGACTACTCTATAACTGGATTACTATTAGGGCTGCTAACTTTATTAAACACTAAAATTAGTGCTTTTAAATTACTTCCACTACTAAAAGTCCAGACGTAAGACCTGCTATTTCTAAAATTCACTAAACATATTCCGTTCTATATCTTCAAAGGCCAATAAATGGACGGATACAGCGACAAGTCTATAAACGCTTAAGAACGTTAGATTTGTGGATATTAAGATATAGAAAAATTTGAAATTTCATTTAGAAAACAAAACTCCACAGAAACGATTCAGTTTCGGAAATCTAGCTGTTGTTATCGAACGTTCAATGAGTGATCATAGGTTTGAATCCTATGTACAAAAGAATATGTCAAAGTGAAGATCACTTAAAGTATTATAGTATTTTAACATCCTTCTAACTCAGTTTATTTTACAATTTATATATTTCCAGTTGCTGCGAGGGTGGCATTTGTCTCTAGGCGTGTAGTACACATGTAATGTGTTGGGTACCTGGTTCAAGAGTAGCAGATCTGCATGGCTCGGTGTACTAATTGGGCCAAGTTAACATAACAGCCGAATTTTGCAACGTGTATATTGAAAAGTGACAACCCTAGCAACTGAAATTGACTGCAGTCGGATGATCGTTACAAGATAGTACTTTGCGCAGTGTCTAGGGAAAAACGGCATGTGTCCGCGCCAGTATGGTTAATAATGAACATGTCATCGTCACCTATAATTTTGATTTATTTATACTAGAAAACTAAAATGAAATATGCACTTACAGTTGAGTACTATAATAGTAATTGTAAACATGAACGTATGTAATTTAATAATTTTATTCTACTTGACAGCTGGTAAGGCTGTTAAGCCTCCTGCCTACATGGCTAGTGTGGAAGGTAGTGTTAACAATACTTTAGTATTCACTTTACCACTTCTTCGGGTGCGGTAAACTGCACCTTAAGAAAATGAACCTAAGGTGCCAATTTTAAAGTTGTTAACATTATATTATTTGTAAAAACGTCTACATTAAACTGCGTTTGTTATTCAAATTGCTTTAATTTTAAATATCATGGAATATTGTAATTAGGAAATGATTTAGCGCACTTTATTTACATAACCTTATAGCAACGTCCTTAATTATGTTCGAAGCGGTGAAAGGTTACGCTTTATCAATTACCACTGTATTTTGAATCGTTGTCTTCGTGTGAATAGGATCAAATTGACGTCAATGGACATCAAAATAAGTGTAAATAAAAAACTATTGATCATTTACCAAGATTATATTTGAGTGAAAGCTATTTTGTTGTAAAACACTACAATATACAATTACATCGTATTTTAGTATTGTCATAATTATGCTTTATTTTGAATGCTTTTTGTTCATTTAGGATTCACTAAATAGTAAACTTGGTGATAAATGTATGGTAATGTGTGAGTGTTAGTATTCTCTTAATTTCGGTCAATTGCTTTTAATGTTCTCTCATAAAAGCCGAAAGCAGTATATAGAAGTTATAATTTTCATTTCTTTCTACAAAAAACATAGAAAACTATAGTAAACGTACCTTGATTCAACAGAATGTAGACCTTGAGACACACGTACTCCTCCATGCGGAGCTGTATGCGGCGGAAGACGCAGGTGATCTGCGTCATCTTCTCCACCACCAGGCCGACGTCGAGCCGCAGCTGCTCCAGCGTGATGGGCCGGCCCATCAGCGACGTTAAGCAGTTCTGAAGCGTCCGTAAGTTGGCGTTCACCTTTGCGAAAGAAGAAGCAGGTAAGTCGAGTTATTTGTATATCGTACGTCACGATGACAATATTTTTTTTATATTTATTAAGATTAGACTTGGTTAAAAACCAATGTAGCATGAAAACGTATCTTTTTAAAGAAATAATGGGTACTCGAAGTAATTTTTCAATGCAGACGATTTCTCTGGAACCTCAAAATAGCAAAGAATTAAAGTAAATTTATAATCTTCTTGTATGTATATTGATCTTCATGATTGTTGATAGTTCTCCAACTAAAACTTTTTAGGTAAAATTGTTTCATATATGGAATATGCATCGTTTTCTTTATGTAACGTCACTCATGTAAATAAGAAGGAAATGCACTAGACAATGAAAACAATCTTCGTGTAAGTACCACGGTTACGGCTTACTTTACGTAATACATGCAACCCCGCTCACTGCTTACGAGTTTACGCTTTTTTAACTGTCTGTTGTTTTAAAATATACTGGAGGAACTACAACGTGTCGGAGATGTTTCTGGTATATGATAGAATTCATTTTAATTACGATAAGTTGTTGAAAAATAAAAAGTAAAAGTAATTCGTGAATAGACACAGAAGAAGGTTGACAAATAAACTAAACTAAAACTAAAAGATAAAGTGAACTTATCATTTTGCATTTTAAATTCAAACGAATAACAGAACAGTCAATTAGAATAGCGAATGTGTTGCGATAAAACTCGATTATGTTAGAAACAAGTTCTATATAGTGTGCGAAGCGTCCGAGTGCAGTTGCCGGCGACTTTCTATCGGGATTACGCAAGGCCCGATGCAGATCACGTAACTGCACTCCGGCGCATGTGGCGGAAACCTCCGCGGCGAATGTGACCCGCTAGTGTCGTGTTCTAGGGTTCAGTACATACATGTAAAGGCAATGTCTTAACACTCCGATATTTTGTAACATAATCTACCAAGAAGTTCATTAATATCATGTAATCTTATCCGAGAAGAATTTGTGCAAGTACTTGAATAATATGACATCCTCCATGAATGAAATTATAAAATTACAACAAGAATATTCTAAAATCAGCACACGATCACGGCTGAGAGTACCTAGGCATCATCTTTCTCGAATATTATTCCTATAAGCATGTAGAAAATCAAATAAATTATAGTTAAATCATAAATAGGAAATGAATGTATTCTCACCTCTTGCATAAAATCGTGTTCGTGGTCCGTTGAAGGCGGTGCATGAGCAAGTTTGCCATGCATCGCTTGATATGCGGCGGTCGTTAACACTGAGATCTCGTGCCATTTCTCCATTAGTAGCTTCGAATGGATCTCCATCGGGATCTCCATGATGAATGGTAATTTCTTCGTCCAGGCCACCATTTTATGGACGATCGAGTCACCGATTCTGCACAGTTTGTCGCCTATCTCGGACGTGTCGTGCAGGAGATCCGGTAGATGGCGCACGGTGGCGATGTCTTCCATCGCATCGCAATCGATCAGCGCCCTGATCATGTGCAACGCTCTCTCCAGGGGTACCGCCCGGTCTCGCGACGACGACACGGCGCTCTCCAGCCTCGCTCTTAAGTGAACTACCTGCAGAAGAGAAATTGTTCATGAAACATTTAGCGTATTCTTAAGCTAAGAATTTTTTTTTATCCTTTTGGAGCGACTTACCTCGCTAGGGTTGGTCAGTGCAGTCTTAAGTATGGTTCCGTTGACGAGGTGTGGTGGGATCGGTGGTAGAGGGTCCTTAGGCTTCTCCGGTGGTGACGCCCGGCTTGTTGTCGTCGCTGCCTTAGCGTTAGATTTTTTATGCTTCTTATATTTATACTTATACATATTATAAACTGCGCCGCTGTTACGGCCTCCCGGCATGCGGTCTTCTCGTACGGCTGTTATATAGAAAAAAAGGTTATTAGTTAAATATATATTCATTATATAATTTTGAGATAAAGTGGTGATAGACACGGATGTATCTTATCGCCCTGTACCCAGAAGCTATAATGTCTGAAGTGCTGGAGGGACTGGAGGTCGGTGTCAAAGTAAACGGCAAAATCGTGAATAATCTGAGATACGCCGACGACATCGTACTTATAGCCTCGTTCGAATAGGACTTACAGACATTATTAGACAGAGTCCATGAGTGCAGTTTAGAAGCGGGTCTGAATATGAATGTCTAGAAGACGAAATTCCTGATTGTATCAAAGAAACACCGGAGCCGATAAGATTTAGAGCGAGTGCGGATGTATACCTCGGTGCCCGGCTGAATGAAGAATGGGATAGCGAACAGAAAATACTAATAGGAAAAGTAATTGCTCGAGCTACCTTGAAGAGATTGGGTAAAGTTTTATGCAGCCGCCTACTGACCTAAAGCTCAGAGTAAGCTGGCATGTGGTATTGTACGGTATCGAAACCTGGACTCTGAAAGCCAATACTGAGAAGTTTCTCGAAGCTTTAGAGATTTGGTGTTACCGTAGAATGCTACGCAATACCAGATACTACTTGTAGCCAGCTACAGAAGGTTTCTAATAAGTGGGTACTCCAGCGTGTCGGCAGGAATCGTGAATTGTTGCAGACCATTCGTTGAGCTGATGACCACCCTCCAGTAGTGGAAAAGCACTTAAAGAGAGAGATATAGATAGAGATAAACTTATACCAACCTTGTAAAACCATTCCCTGTTCAATGCATTTTTTAAATCGACAATACTGACATCTATTTCTTTGCGCCTTTGTGATTTCACAGCCTCCATCAGCTACGCATGTATAAACCCGTCGATTCTGAACAGTTCGTTTGAAGAACCCTTTGCAACCTTCACATGTGATAATGCCGTAGTGTAATCCAGTCGCTTTGTCCTCACATATCATACAGATCATAGGTTGTTCGTCTTCATCGCGCTCGGTTTCCGGAGCGTACGCACGCAGCTCAGGCCGGGGAATTGAAAGGGAGCTAGCGCTCGCGATCGCCGACGTCCCTGACACACTACCTGCCGATGGACTGAGATTTAGTGCATGAATCTGTTGGTTGGGCGGCAATTGCGACACGTCTCCTGCCCACAGTAGCTCCATGTTTAATGGTGGTCCCCGAGGCCTTCTCAAATCTCCTCCAAGATTAAGAAGTAATCGTGCTGCCGATTCCTCAGTACATGTAGCCGGATCTGGCGTGGGAGGCGTCGGCGTATGCGACGCACTCGCCGACGGTTCGTTAGTCGATGTCGGCGCCGGTAACGTCCAGAACATTGTGCGAACGCCACCAGATTCGCCCATTATTACAGCCGGGGAACCTCGCCATTGGGCGGGGCCTCTGGCCCCAGTTTTGGGTTCTATAGGTTGCGGTGGGAAGTGGCCTCCGATGAGCTCTGGCTTGACACCGTTGATGCACGCGGAGGGCGGCCAGTGGCCCGGTGAAAGGGACGAATGAATGCTCGTCGGCGGTGGAGCTAACGGTCTGGGCCTGCAGGGCTGGTGAAGCTCCTGCGGCGTGCTCTCCAGCTTTACGGATGATGTTTGGGATGGCGACGGCGTGTCCTGCTTGCCGCTAGCCACGGAGCTCTCCACCTTGACGGCGGTTGAAGGTCCCTCGAATTTGATGACGGAGTAGGGCGGCGCGGAGCGAATGACGGTCGGGTGGCAGGCGGGCGAAGGCGACGGCGAGCCCCCGCCGTCGAACACGGGCGGCGGGTGCGGCGGCGTGCTGCAGCCCGCTTCGGCCATGCGCGGCGACGGCGGGCCCGGGTCCGGCGAGGACGTGCTGGTGTCTGCCGCCGATTCGCCTGCGGGCACACCAATCGTGATCAACAACAGCCACGGACGACCTTTCCTCCTCACGTACAAGAATAAGAGCACCGTGGACTTTAAGAAGCGACAAATAGAAACTAGGTGAAAAGTCAACGACCGCATGGCGTGGTCGCAGCGGCGCGCGGGCTGCGCGGGGCGACGCGGGGACGCGACACTGCACTTCCCGCCGCCGCCGGCTAGATTAGCGGGTTGCGTCACGATGTGAGCGCCGCCGCGGCCCCTAAGACTTGGAAAACTAATCTATCATGTACATAATATTCATAATACTGTATGAAAAAAATGTCATAGATTAAATATTATATATAGATATAAAGACCGAAATTTTATATATAGACTAAAATATTAAGTGATCTTAATATATCGTACCTAAGCGGAATGAGAAAATATGAAAAGTATATGGAAAATGCAGGAAGCAAAGGCGCGGGTCGCGGCGGCAAGCGCGAGATGCAGCACGGCGCACGAGGAGAAAGTGAAAGCGGCGCGCGCGCAGATGCAGCGCCCGGAAGCGTGCGCTTGCGCTCCGCAGCCACAAAGGGCTCTATCTACGTCACACAATCTAGTCTAATATTACTTTTGATTGAATTTTTATCGCGTATAAATAGATAACGGCAGATTTATATTGATTATGAAATAATCATTATTTTTTCAAATTTAAACAAAAAAATTACTACAAATAATGCAATGCATCAAATGTTATAAAAACTGTCGGTCAAAATAGTATTAAAAATAAACACTTGAAAATTAACAACTTTACCGACTTTTAACTACTAAATCCATATGCGTCGTCGTAACCCTTGCTTGTCGAGAGGATTACATAGCAAATCGCAGCAGGTCCTTCGACATTGAGAAGCTGCCGTAACCGACCGTCACATAACTGTTCACCGTTTAATCTTTATGGAAACCCTGGATACTGGTCACATGCATGAAAATAATACGTAGTGATAAGCCGATAGTGATTCGTTCGCGAGACCGAAGATATCGATAGATCCGGAGAGCGTGAGTCGATTGTAAATTTTTCGCGGTTTTGTTTATGCGAGGAAAAGCGAAGAAAGTTTTCCAGCGTGCAACGCGGCGGG
>DWTW01003360.1:0-10085 GCA_018246275.1 Papilio slateri
TTCACGCCTGTCTTCTGTGAGGTTGTGGTACTTCACCGGTCGAGCGGTGTAACAGATTAGTTACTTAAGCTAAACAATTATTTAAGCACTAACTGTTACCTTTGTTCTGCTGCGGATCATATAATTAAGAACAATTTATAGTACCAATTTATTTTTATCAATATGTTTCATGTAGCTTTGTGTTCCTTCCTGGAAGTAACTAATTTTGTCTTAAAATTCCCATATAGTTAAGTAAACTAGATAAGAAATAGGGATATAGAATTGGTAAGTTTTTTTTATTAATTTTATTTATATCTGAATAATATCAAATAAATACACAATTATAGCTAAACAAATAATTAAGAATAATAATTAAACTGGACAGAGAATTATAGATTATATTTTCTGTTAGAGTGAATGGGGTCTACTTAGATTGTTTAAGCATCAATAAAGGTGTAAGACAGATTTGTGTAGAATCCCTGTGGCTGTTCAATTTGTTCATGGATGACTGTTTGAAATCTTTGAAAGATATGGAAAGTCGAATAACAATGGGTGACTTACTTGTTGTCTTTTGTACACTGAGGACCAAATAATATTTACATAATCTGTGGAGAATGTAAGTGATGGTAAATGTTATGAATGGATGGAATATCTTTACCTTAAAGGTATGAATATAAATGTAGAAAAGACAAAACTAATTGTGTTTGATACAGAAGAAAAAAAGGCAGTGATTGAAATAAATGTTAACAATTAAAAAATGGAAAAGGTGGAAGTTTGTATAAAAAAAAATGCGCTCACGCCCGTAACCCAGAGGGGTAGGTAGAGATCACGGAATTCCATTTGACGCGTTCCTGGCACACAATCCATACATCTACGCACACATGCTCGTCGGTTACGGGTACTCCTTATATCTCCTTTCTTTAGTATGTCATAATTTGATCGATATAAGTACTCCTGGGACATCCCCTGCCCAACACAACAGTGTTGAGTAACAACTCACTTTTGCAAAATAAATTTGTCTTGTTGCTCTCTCATTCATCCTTTCAACATGCCCAAACCACCGAAGCATACCTTACTTAACTCGAGTCACAACATCCACATTTAAGCCACAGCTTTCCCCTATAACGCTATTTTTAATCCTATCATTCATACTCATGCATAACATACTTGTTAAGGATAGCATGTTCCGTACAGATCGTAGACATGTTAAGGATATTGAGTGAAGTGAAAGTAGGCAATAAAATTAATGGAAACAGTAGTGTGAAGCCATAATTTATCTAGTTTTCAATTTTTACAAGGAACATATAGAATAATTTTTGTACAAAAATATTGGTCAATTCTTCAAGGATGATAGTTTTTTTAAGGTCTGAGGATAGTTGAAGTTATAAAAAAAAATTGTAAGTCAAACTGTTTTGTGCTGCATATATATATTATTTTGATATAATAATTATCTCTAAGCAGCTGAGAAGATAAACATAAATTCAAAAATTCTTCCCTTTGATTGAGTTGTTAACAAAATAAACCTTCTAGCAATAACATTAGAAAGTAGGTATATATTATAATTGTCATAATTAAATATGCACACTAACATATATAAGACTAATAAAGGCAAAAAAATGCAGTTCTATAGTAAGTAGGCTTTTACTATTGTAATTTAGCAAGTATTTAGTAGGCATTTGGGGGTGCATTACGGCAACTTCACGACTTACGCATATTTTGTATATTCATATAGTGCGTCTGTTAGTTTTCATAAAATTTAATAATTACCTGTTGATACAAATTGACCAAAAAAAAACATACAGACGAATCGATAACCTCCTCCTTTTTGAAGTTGGTTAAAAATTAAAATTTTATGAAGTAAAGTACCAAGAACAAAAATTATGAAGTTAGGCACAAAAAGTGTCCAAGTTTACCCAAATTGTTTCTAACGTTTTTTAATCTTCTATAGGTGACATTTATTCTTCGTAAAAATGAGTTTAACAGAGAATTTGCCGCGGGATCTGTCAAGTCATATGACTCAAATCAGCTGGCCTCAAATAATCCCATCGAAGATACAAGAAGTGAAGGGCAATGTCAGCTAACACCAGGTACATGCATTGGTAATTATGTTTCTAAAACATATACATCTCCATTTTAGCTTAGTTCCAGCCAACAGACGTCTTCCTGCCCCACCGCTGGATGTAGGCCCTATTAATTGCCACAAATATTGATCCCTTGCTGTCCGCTGCATAAAGACCACCCAGTGGACATACATTTACAATGTACATTTTTTTAAATACAGTAGTCAGAGGGAACACTGACTTACATTTTTGATCAGTTGGTTTTCAACAAATAATAATGATGATAAATTATATTTATTTCTTCTAACATTAACATATAAAGTAGACTTAAAAAAATAAATATTATTTATATTTGTAAACATTTAGTGCAATGCAACAAACAGGCACTAATTTAACTCTCACTCAATCTAACAAAGATTGATAGAATGATTTATTGCTTTGCAGGCTTATTGATGGGTGTGTTTGATGGGCACGGTGGACCGGCTTGTGCTCAAGTAATATCTAAAAGACTATTGGAGTATATTGCGGCGGCCTTGCTTCCTGCAAACTTAATAAATACGTTTCTGAAGGAGCCCGGAGGAAGTTTAGTTGACACATTCAATGATAAAGTAAGTTTTAATATTTTCAAAAAAAAAATATTAATCATAAACATATCTTACATCGCCTGGTCCCTACTTTTCTCATTTATCCACCATTTGCTTGTGGTAATGCACCAGCACATTATCTACTTGTTCCGGACTTCAATTATTAGCAGTGTTCACTTGACAATTGTCTATTGCTTGAATTTTTGCTCCTTCTGTAAATATAAAACTATAAAATGAAGTTGAAGAGTTCTATACCATTGAATTAATAAGGAAAAGACAAAGCTTAAGACAACCGACTTAACAATACCAAGTCCTATACAAAATATCCTATGTAATGCATCACATTTATGGTGGCACAACTTTTATAGAAGAATGTGGCAAACAAGCAAAGGGTTCACTTGATAATAAGTGACCGCTACCCATAGGCATGTGTAACAAGCTTATGGGTTGTAGATGCGTTGTCTAGCATTTATATAAATTATTAGATAAGGAAGGACTCGAATTAGGCGGCTCCGGCGCCTCACTCGTCGTAACGCAGAATATATTTACTTTACGTCTGTCTTCTATGAGGTTGTGGTATTTCACTGATTGAGCCGGCCCATTCATGCAATATATGTTGCTGTCGCGGGCTCTACCACTAAAAAGAATGCTAAATTATATTAATAAAAAATATTTTCAAACAATATTTTGTGTTTATATTATTTAAGGCTTTTTAATTTTTCTAAATCAATAAAATGGTATTACTATATAATATAAAAGTTTTTAGTTTGTTTTGAATTTAAACTGTTTAATATTTTAGTTAAAATATTAAATGGCTTGAATTCGATACAGGATGCCATAATTAATGCATTAAAAGTTCATTATTGATTTTTTAATTGACAAAACTTTGTAATAGTGAGGTAGCAACTTAGTTGAGATAGTAGTAAAACAAAGTCACGCTGACTAGTTAACGTCGATATTTGTTTCGGATGTGATAATTTAACTATCCAGCATCCCAATTACATACATTCTTTGCAAAACACAACAAACATCTGTATTTCCCATCATGTTAGAAATTAATGTACTGTGCATTTGTGAATTGAAATTTCAATCATGGTATTTAATTTTCAGGTAGAACTTATAAATGATCTTAAAACAATATATGACAACAGCTTTAAAGAGTATTTATTAGAGTTGGCAAGAACACCAAGAGACGATTTGAATGTTAATGCAGCAATGGAGAAAGGAATCTTACAGTTAGACAGTGATCTATCAAGAGAAGTGATTGAACCATTTTACAGTAATGGTGTCATTAATCCGAAGACCTTATCTGTGGCTTTGTCAGGAGCAGTGGTTTGTGTTTCATATATAAATGGACCTCATTTATACATAGCTAATATTGGAGATTGTAATGCTGTATTGGGCACTTTAACTGATGACAACGAATGGATAGCTAAAAAGATTACCAAAGAACATAATTCAGAAAATTTTGATGAATTGAAACGAATATGGAATGAGCATCCTGATATTGAGAGGAAGACAGTAATTAGAAGAGATAGACTACTGGGCGAACTAGCTCCACTCCGAAGCATGGGTGATTATCGTTACAAATGGTCCACAGAGCTTTTGTCTAAAGTTGCGGTGCCATGCGTCGGGGATAAGGCAATACCCGCAAACTATCATACTCCTCCATACCTTACGGCCAAGCCTGATATTTTCTATCACAGACTATCACCGAAGGATAAATTCTTAATTATAGCTTCGGATGGTTTATGGGACATGCTGACTCCACTTCAAGCGGTTAAATTAGTGGGTGAACACATGAAGGGAAAAGTATTCTACAATCCACTTAAATTACCCAAAAAGAATATACAGTTAGGCGATATCAATGAATTGCTCCTTCATAGAAAGGAAAGCTTAAAGAGTAAGCCAAAAGATAGAAACGCTGCCACACATTTGATACGCCACGCGATTGGTGGGACTGAGTACGGCATAGATCATTCTAGACTAGCGCACCTGCTGAGCTTGACTCCGGATGTTAGCCGAATGTTTAGGGATGACATTACAGTCACCATAGCATACTTTGATTCGGAATTTCTCAGACAATGCCCAGCTTAAAAATCAATTCAAAGACTATACAAAACATTGTGCCTTGTATTTTTATTTATTTTTGATATTTCATGAACTGTGAAAACAATTTATAAACATTATTAAGCAAGACAACGACAAAAAAAAATCTAAATGTATATACAACAGTCAATTTTATTTATAAATTAATATAAAAATCGTAAATGTAAAATAATTTGTGAAGTATTGACTGTAAGTATTGACTGCTGAGTTGTAGGTAGCTGTTGCTATTCACTGAAGATCTAAATCACCGAAGATTGGCCATATCGTGTACCAGATTTGTATGATATTGTGTAATGTATGTAATCATATAGACACGAAAATCACAATTTTTGATAATTCAAAAAATAAAATCTTGGCTGAATTAAGAAAAGACCTACCTGCGGTGAAAAATATTGAATAATTTAATCTGTGGTTAGCTGTGACATGCATACAATTTATTGTTTGTATTTATATAATATTTAATTAGGTGTTTAAAGAATAAGAATCATGACAGGAATATTTATGTTGATTTTATCATATTACACAATATTGCGTGCATATTTGCATGCATTACAGAATTTTTATTCAGACATATTTTATTTGCTATCTATATCTTATAAATTTTATCAAATAAGTATAATGTATCAATTTTCGGGTGCAGAATTCTTGAGAGTACAATAAAAGGATTTTTCATCTCAATATTATAATGAATATTTACATTGTTAAATTATTAGCATTAGAATAGTTTGATTTAATTATAAATTTTACAGTGGAAACAATAATTAAAGTAATATAACTACCTCATTTCTCGATTTATTTCTTCTTCTTGAGTGTTTTTTTTATAGTAGAAGGTGGCAAACGAGGAAGCGGTTCACTCGATATCAAGTGATCGTTACCCATAGGCATCTGCACGTAGCTAATGAGTTGCAGATGCGTTACCTACTTTTTTGTGAAAGAGAATATATAACAAAAAAATAGGATATTACTTTTCCTGTCTCTCTTCCCTTGCCATCCTTTCCTTATTAGACAAGGATAGGACTGAATGACTAAAATGAGAGTTTTTCAATACCTCGTGTTACCGTATATGTAGACGTAAAATTGTAGTGTCTCAAAACTTATCAGGCCAAGTTCCAATAGTCTAATCGCTTCAGTTAGGGACTGCAAAACTGACGTGATTTCGAGTTTGTGTTCTGCTATCGTATACACTCTAGCTCTAGCTAATTTCCAATTTTTAACAATTCTTTGATAACATTAAAAATATTGATCCAGTCGTCCAAAGAAATTATAGGTAATTACATATATGAAAAAAGAATAAACCGGAATTCCGTTTTTTTTCACTTGGAACTAAGATGGATACTTCTATTCCAATTAAAATGTATATTATCTGAGTCACGTGGCCTGGGTGGATAGAGTAGACATATACATGTCTCAATTTTTTTTCATATCACCTCGATGGGTATGGGTAACTCTTTTTAATTTGTTTTATATCACCTAGACTTCAAAATATTTAATTTTCTCTCTCTTTTCTCTTATATTTATTTCGTAATTATCATTATATAACCCTACGCTGTCGACTGCTGGATTCAGACATCTTTCCTGTCACACCACTCCAGTTTTGCGTCAATTTATTTCCTCGTCGTCGTTTCAGCCGACATTTGTCCACTGCTGGGCGTAGGAAACTGGTCACCACAATGATAGGTCCCCCGCCGATCAGTGATAGCGACAAGCGTGGAGCAGGCATTGAACGCATTTCTGTTACATTATCGGAACATAGAACACACGTCAACCAACGAAAGCCTCGCTATGCTGCTAATGAATAGGCGTTTGCGAACACGCCTAGATATCATAAAACCTGACAGGAAGCGAAACGTGCGTCCAGCGCAGGAGCGTCAGGTAGAGGACGCGCGGGGAGTAGACAGAAGTTTGCGAGTTTGAGAGGAGGTATGGTACCGCCAGCATTTAAAAGCGGAAAAATGGGCGCCGGGTACCGTTGTGGAGGGCGGGGGGTTAGAGATTTTACGGTGAGGGATCGTGACGGTCAGGAAATACATAGGCACATCGATTAATTAAAATGGAGGTCAATGGAAACGCTTGTAGTTCCCACTACTTCTAAGGAAAATGCGGTCTGATTTGGTGGATCCGGAAGATACTGGCGAGGCTTCTTCGGGCGCCGTCGCCAGTGGCTATGACGGCGGGCGCGCCGGCGGCGGCCTGCGGTGAGAAGGTGGCGGAGCCGGGCGAGGACGTCTGCACATCGCCTGCCGCACCGGCACCGCCTCGGTTACGTCCAATGCGTAAATGTAGGCTCGATAAGATTAAGTTTAGTTGTAAGGATAGGTTAGGTTAGATTTTTTTAGATTTCATAGCTTTTAGAATTTTTGGGTTATATAATGAAATAGTGATAAGTAGTGTAAGTGGGGAGAGATGTAATGTATGAAGGTACATCGAAGTAATTTAGGATTTACAAGCCATGTAATTATCCGGCAGTCCGGAATAAACTGTGCTAACGTAAACGTCGTCTTATTTCTTACCCCAGGACATATACTACCAAAAGTAACCAATTTATTAACGTCCTTGTCGTCGTTTCAGCCAATATTCGTCAACTGCTGAATGTAACTCCTCCAGTAGACACCCGCAACCTCGACCAGATCATCGGTCCATCGTGATTTATTTACGGAAGAGGATATTTTTTTTTATGTTTGCTGTTTGATTTTGTCAATAAAAACGTAAAAGTGGACGTTAAAAGTCTGATAGTTGAATGGGTATTTTACTCGTATGCCTCAGAACGAACGGCCGTAATCTTCTACCAACAAGTTGAGTATTTATAAATAAAACAAGTTTATTTCATTTTAATCTCCTTTATTAATCAGTTATATTAAAAGTGAATAATAATACCATATTAGTTAAGTATTGTAAAGTATGCGAATTGTAATTAGGTATGTACACACAGAGAAATAATAGACTAAAATGCTTAGAACACCTAATTCTATTTAAGAATCACGAAACACGAAAATCTAATACTAAGTAATAAGTAAGTGAGAAACAATGTTATTCAGATTAAAATAGTTTTTCTTTGTGCCAAAACTACGAATAATTATATTGATAATATTGGTATTTTCATTTCCAAACTTAAATGTTTTGTAAAAAAATTACAGCAACGTGAAATAAGAAATTGAAACGAAAAATTAGACAGTTAAAAGTTCTACATCATATCTATTAAATAAATTTTGCCTAAAGACTTCCACTAACTATGTTATGATCATTAACCATAACTAAATGCTATTCCAACGTGTTAATTTTAAAATGAATAAGTATGTTCCATTATATTTTTCAATACGGATTCTAATTTAAACTACTACAATCTAATTATAAAGATATAATTGTGAGTGGAGGCATTATTGCCATAATAAGAAAAAATATTATTATAGTTAAAGGTATAAAAGACTCACATATAGTAAGTGAAGACAAATATATTGCTTGCTGTTTAGGTGTAATATATTGCAAAGTTCAAATGAACGGTAATTAAATAAATGACATTAGAAAAATGTTTTGTAGCATAATTGTTTTTTAAACAGGGTATTAGATGATATTTAGTAACCTCATTAACGCCAAACATTATAAATCAATTAAGTAACTCGTAAGTTCTACAAGGCATGTGAGCCATTACATTTCTTTTTTTTGTTAGTCTAATCAAATCACGCCAAAACCATCTACTTAAATCTAGACAAAATGCACAGCCCGCAAAATTTTGTCCTACTCTATCTTAAGAAATTCTCAACAGTTTCTACAAAAATTCTCAAAAGACAAAATTGACATGTAACCATTGTTACACGTTAAAATTACGATTACAAAATGAACACCCCATCAAGGTTGCGAAATAATATAAAAAGTTAAACCGATGATTTCACTAAATTAGGTGAACAATTTTTGTTGATCCAATTATTCTAGTTACATAAAGCAGTTCTTATCTAAAGTTCTTAAGATTAAATTTCATTAACACGAACGATGAGAAGTTCCTAACGGAAATATCCAAAAGTCCTCCAAAATATACATATGTTGGTAAATTTCGTCGAAGCGGGTGGAGACAGCTGTGCTGTGATCTTGTAATTATAATTTGGGTAGGAATAGATTATGTTTGTTATAAATTAAATAATTTTAGCAAAAAACGTCATGAAGATGCATACTGCGCCTCTGTTTAACACTGATCGATGCCAATCGATGCTAGTTATCATCAATAAATAAATACATTTTATCGTTTTCACTTAAGATGATCATTGAAGTAGCTAGTGCTAGCTGTTGCTAGAAAGTTGGTTTTATTATAATTTTGATATTTGAAATGAGCTTATAAATACCAATTGTTCTAGATAAGAATTAAATACACGATGTATTTTATGTAATATTGATTTTGAATTAGTACATCAGTGCGGCATAAGAAAGGTGTTTTTTTTTTCAAAATATGAACTAATTTTTTTCAGTAAAATTCAGAAGGTTTTAGTCATTTTTTTCCCTACTACCCCCAAATAATTCTTCAAAGATTGGGGCGTAAATATTGTATACTTATTATCTTATATCCTAATAACGTTTTTACAAACTTTTTTGTTAATTTATTTAAAGGTTGTATGATTTTAATATTATTGAATGGTTCATGTATCATAATGATGGTATAAACAACTTTATTTATCAATACTATCTGTTGATTTGACGATAATTATATGGTGTGTGTAAAGTAACTATCGATCGAATGTTAAATTTTCAGTTTCATTTAGTAATGTTTGAAATTTAATCGACGGTCTTATTCTAGGTATTAAATGTGGATAAAACGTGTAAGTGTTCGTAGTCATTTGAAATAAATTTGTATCCTAACTTATTTCGGCTTTGAAGGCCGGCTTCTCTCTCGACCGGATTCTTTCTTTATTTTAATGAGATTTAGCTACGTTGAGTAAAATACATACGGCAGCGTTAGGCTTTGCTATGTGTACTTTAATGAACAAAATGCATACGCATAATTATCTAGCAAGTATTTCTCGACCCTAGAACAATATATAGAGACAAACTCTATTCAATTTTTTTTCATATTAAGTTACATATATTTACAATAATAATCAATCAGATCTCCCAGTGATCCACAATATTAATCATAATTTGTTGTTTATTTATCAAATTATGACGAATATTTAGATTTTTTCCAAAACAGTAAAAACTACTCTTTTACAACTCGTTCAAAAGCCGCACAAAACGTGAAAATACGTCTCAGAGTAACATATTGTCATAAGATTTCAACAGGTTTCACCGCCTAATTACCAATTTTCTCTCCACTCACTGGAGGAGTTACACTTCAGAAGCATGAAAGATTCCGTTCCAACAAATATATATA
>DWTW01003361.1:0-10081 GCA_018246275.1 Papilio slateri
GCATAATATACAACTATATTCCAGTAATTAATTTATATTAAATTACAATTTATTTTGATAAGACGACCGACAATATCAGAAAGATATTATTAAGCGATACATTTGCATTTAATAAATATTAAAGAACCTTTCTAAAGGCCGTAAAGTTTAATATTAAGTGATCTACTCTTATGCATTTGTATTCAATTACATAAAATTATACGAAATAAACAATTTAGTATAAATGTATTATCTGTTCATTAACCATTTAAAGTTGCTCTTACAGCTGTTGAAATAATAGTCACTTATGGTATTCGTTCAAGTATTATATATTTAAGAAGCAAAATTTTAAAACAAGATAATGAAAACTCCGATAAAGTTATCCTCTCAATTTTTTGAGGATTGTTTCTACTTGATATTTTCAATCTAATTTTTTTGTCGATTCTTGTTTTAGCGATGGTGTGGGGGATACTTTTGCAAGAAATTCAGACTCATTCTGCGAAAAATTAAACTAAAAATATTTTAAATACCACACCATACACTGCATAGAAGAAAGTACCCAGCGTATCAAGTCATCAAGTACGTTTTTCATCATAACCAAGGAATTTGTCAAATCTCATCTCATCAATATTACTATTTTTGGAATGTCAAAAATGGTAAAAACCGAAAAAAATAATTTTACCGTTTTTAGTCGGCAACAATTTTTTTTTTATTAAGATTAGATTTGCTTTAAATTTTACTCTAAGTTTGCGCATCAGATTTTAAAAACTTGCTACGCCTATTCATAGATTTTAGTGTTATGTTTTTCAAAACTACCAAAGTTTTGTACGTGAAAATTGTTGCAGTTATACGTGTCTTGGTAATAACACTAAAATTGCTCAATAGTTAACCGAGGCTCGTTTCTTGATGAGCCTATTGGCAGCGCGGCTTTCCAGTCCGGCCATGCGTCGCCGCGGGGCGCAATGATTTCAGATCGGTCTCCGCGATCCCACGATCGATTCTAATTAACGATAGCAGTATTTATTGAAGCTGTTCGCAAACGAACCTAATTGATTTGGCCACGGTAGCGACGCCTGCGGACGGCTGCTCGCTACCCGACCACATAAATATTTCATTATGCTAAAGCAACTAGATCATGACAAATCTGTTAACGGATATCGCGTATTCTTATCTATAATATCTTATATATAGGGATTGAATATTGAAATATTATAATTACATACATATTTACATGTTTTTATTAGCAAAACAGTGTTACAAATATTAACGTAAACCGGATAATTATTGCTATCTCTAGCTATCTCACTAAGGTAAATACGAATACGCAATTTGGAAGAGGAACTTCTTTAGTGGTGCGTCGATTATTGGGCGAGAATCCAAAATCAATTATCAAAGACCCATCGCGCTTTGTAACATTTTGTTACATGAGAAAGAAGAAAGATATAACGTAAAGAGCAGAAACAGAGCTAAACGTTGTTAATATTTTTATGCAAGGTTTAAAATGTTGTATTTCTTCTGTCATTTCATACTAAATCTTTTTTATTCTTTATTTTTTAAGAAGTTTCACTTCTATCATGTGCATCGAGGACTACCAACATATCCGCGATACGGTCACATAGCAAGCAATTTCTCCCTAGTAATGATAGAAGCGTTGTTGGAGTTTCTTGTTCCACTTATTTCTAAGTCTAAAGGACTTTTTCGGATCCCTGTGAACCTGCCTTTAATTAGTTGTATTATGCGTCTGAGTATCGACTCCCGGCTTGTTTAACATATTCATTTTCCTATCAGTTCACTCACGATAACTAGAAGTACGAAACCATAGGTAATATCTCTGATCAATAGATCTCTGAAATATGTGTCTATGCTCTTTCACACTTCACGTGTTCTCGTTATGAAAGCATCTCGCAAATTAGGACACGTTCTTATTTGTAATTCAACTGTGTACTTAGTAACACGGCCAATCAAGTATCGCTGAATACATAAGGTAGGAGTTACACTACAGCCATAGCGGAGGACACTAGTGCCACAGATTGTGCCGACAGTGCACTGTGTTCCTGTCTACTGTCATTGGATAAGCAAGAAAAAACCCTTATGATTTAGTTGGATGGAGAACGTCACAAATGAGGAGATTTTAGGCAGAGTGAAAGAAGTAATAATGTTGATAGAAACCATCGAGAACCATAGGGGGTAAATGTTGGGACACCTGATACGACACGAAGATCTTATAAACATAATTATAGAAGGAAAAAGGAAGCGAGAACAAGAATCATGAAACAAGATCATTTATGCAACAAATGAAACAGAAGGCAGACGTCGTGTCGTATCAGGAAGTGAAGAGATAAGCACAATGCAGGGAGGACTAGAGATTGCTCAACCGAAAAGAGCGAAAGAGCTCTTAAATTAATGATGATGATGATGACCCCATCAAATATGCATACTATCGTAACCACCCACATCATAACATCTGTCCCGATAAAAATAATAAATTAAACAAAAAATACGTGTGAAATGTATCACAAGAACTGATACGATAAATTAAAATCGACATAATGTTATTCCATTGGATTATTTAAGACTGGCATCGCAACGAGAGACCACAAAGCACGCTAATTAGGCTCTAGTGCTCTAGAAACAGTTGAGTTTCCGACTCAACTGCGCCAATTAGCAGGGAAGCACATTATATATAGATCTAACAGCCAATCCATTTTCTTTGATTAACAATCAAGTTTGTAATGAAGGATTTACATATAGCAGCAAAGCTTCTAGACAGCTCTAGAAACAGCACGAATGTGCACCTTGAGCTTAGTAGCACAGTCCAGCTATGTGGGCTCCGATGCTCATTGACAAATTCATGTATACTATCTTTGTTGCAAGAGCAAGTAATTTTTTCATTTGTCATATGGAAAAAGTTCTCAATGTATAAAAGTAAATTCTCCACAAATAACTAAATCGCATTGGTCATAAAAGATTATTTTTGAAAAAACAGACCCCAGATTCTACATATGTATGTACTTGAATTCTGTTTAGCTCTTTCAATACTGTAGTTACTTCTGATTGATACTTAAAAACACAAACAGAATTTAAGAAAGCAAAAGGACTTAATTTATAAAAATAACAAAATATAAATTTTAAGCTATTCTATATTGCTATATTAATCCCATGTTTGCAATTAATCACAATTTAGTTCCATTTGAAAAAAAAACAAGTCATGGGCATGCCTTACTGATGGATCATAAGCACACAATAGATCATGCTATCACGAAAGTATAATCAGATCAAGGATATATAACTGTGGAGTTATGAAGCAACTGCCTCTTTTGTAGGTCCCGCTAGATAAACGCTAGGTTAAACCACGTTGCACGGCAAACTGACACCGCTTGCAAAGTTTATAAGGAAGCTACAATAGCTGTGGAACTTTGTCAGTTACACATTTCGCATTGCGACAAGTTAAATTAACATTGCTCTGAAAACGTTCACGTTGTAAGCGCGTTTTATACTTTGTAAGCGAAATAATAAAACTATTTAGAAATATGATTTTATTGATTGTTAGCTGTTGCTTGCCACTTCGTGCGTATAAAATATGAAATTTGTCGTCAATAGTTTCAGATGCGTTGTATTTCTGTAAAAAATCAAGTTTCTAGGTCCAGTAGTAGTCTGTGGGTTGATGTTCATGTAATATAAAACGCACGGCTGGGTTAAATTGTTTTTTTTTTCTGAACAACCCAAGGCGAATTGTTCCATGCCTTATTAGGAGCAAAATAGGATTGCTTTGACTGAGTAACATTTTCCATCCGATTTAAATTCGGTTATTTATAGCAAAGAATTATTGGTCATTCACCAGCCAAATGATTAACAGCTTTTTGTCAATAACTAGGTTTCGAATAAAAATTATTTCTTTTCAATTAAGGGTGGGCGCACACCAATACACAACACTAATTCGTTAGAAGAAATGTACACGAGCCAAATGATATTCCCTAAAATTAGTTTTCGCAACCATTTCTCGACCATAAATATAATTGCGTTCCACTTATAGCCCATAAAAGGCCGGGAACGTGCGAACGGCGTTGTTGCAAAATTGTACAAAAGGAAAGCATTATTAGGTGGAAGCGTGTAGGCAGAGCTACCCGGGTATTCGGTGACTGGAGCGGGCTTTCAGATAAATTATTTATCAACTGTATCGCAATTTTCTTTACGGCTCCTCCGACGGTGCGGAGCAATTTGCTCGCGAAAGAGATGCGTAAACTTGCAAGGACGTTCAAATTGAAAGTGTAACAATCATTTAAGCGATAATTTCCAAAAGATAACTGTTATTAAAGTAAAATTTTCAAAGTTCAAACCTTTATATTTTTTTACAACATTAGAAAACTATTTTAGTTAGTTTATACTACTAATAGTAATAAATAATTTTTTGTTATATCAAAAAACGAATCACAAAATTCTGACTAAGGCGAACGCTGCAAGCGAAAAGATCGTTAAATAAATAATATTCACTGTGTAATTTAAACATCGACACATGGAATTGCCCCAGCACATGACAGTCCATTTGAAAATTAAAAAGATTACCGCGAGCGATACAGAAGCGATGCACATGCGTCTCATTAGTGCCACTTTTGAAATGGAAACCTAGTCGCATGAAGTTAATTGACTTCCACTCACTAGAGCGTCACTAACCTTAATTAAATTTGGTTTGAATGTTATTAGCTCATAACCTATTTTGTTACGAATAAATTTATTATATTAAAGGCGACGCATTAATGGATTATTCGAAGTATTATGATAATGAGAAATAAATTCTGTTAATTAGTTGCAGTTAATTAACTATTCTGAATTTAATATAAGAGATTATGAAATACCTTATAATGTTTTATATAAAATTAATGCTTTTTGCAACTGTACACACAGTGAACCATGCGTCGTAATTTACCTTGTCTTAAGCGATGACATTATTTCGACGACATGAATACTATACATGATATACTAATGGAATACAATTTAGAGATAACTTCTTTTATATAAAAGAAGGGGGAAATAATCAACGGGAACAACAAGGTGATCACCGCCAACCATGGACATCTGAAACACCAGCGATCTGCAGATGCGTTGCCGGCCTTTAAGAAAAAGGTACGCTCGCTTCTAGAAGGACCCTAAGTCGTACTGGTTTGGAAATACCGCCGAGGACAGACCGTTCTAAAATGCGGCTGTGCATGGCAAAAAGTTCCGCGAGAACCGCACCGCCGAGGAATGCCAGCCATCGGGGTTGTATGGATGATACCTGGCGGTCGGTCGTGTCATCCGATGACGGAATTTAGCGGCAGGAATTGTTCCAAACATTTCTTCGGAACACTCCCCATGGTAAATATTGTAAAAAATGCAAGGGGAACTGATGTCTCTCTGCAAGGCGAGAGAATCGAGCCGATCGGTAAGAGCTCAGTCGTTGACGATGACTTATTCATGACAACCATAGAGATGTCAATCTAATAAAGTAATCACACTAGGATCGCATGCCAACAGACTTTTACTTCCATTGGGGAACATATGACATTCGGCCTCCTCGCAGTCGATACTGTACACGTATTTTATTAGGTGACTCCTTTCAAAAATAATGATTTACTGTGCGTAGTAGAGCAATGTTTCAGTAAAAAATTCCCTAGGAGAATGGACAATAAACCCTTGATGACTAGTTAATATTCAATACTTTATAGCAATCATTTGGAAATATTCAAAAAATATTAAATTACATTTGTATGTTATTTGAAGCTCTGTCAGGGTATAGTAAGTAATTTTTCACACAATTTATTTCATATCTACATCTTAGTGACGTGTTTAAAAATAAAAATCAGGTAAACTATGATTGAAAAATATATAGGTAAAATCCTTCAAAATCTCGCACACTAATAGTGTCGGCGAAGTGTATTGGAAAGCCGACGTTCGACGGCGCTGCCTCCAATTTCCGTAATTGTAGTTCATCAAGGAAATTGACTGGCAGACAAGGCAAAGTAATCCACTCTTTAGTTATAGGCATCACACACACGCTGCTCGTCGATCCTGCTATGTTTTATCTTTTTGAGGATTTCTTCATTATTTAATGTTCTTCTGTTCAGAGTTGTGTGTTTTATTTAGTCCTCAAACCAACAAAAAACGACTACAGTTATGTTCAATACTATGATACATAAAAACTGGTATAAATTCGTTTGTGAATCAATCTGAACGTCTGACTATACGACTAAAGATTATAACAGCTTGTCTCTCTTAGATTTACTTCCCCGCATTCATCTGACCAATTTTTATTTTCTGTATATTTTTTTTATTTAAGGTTATTTTATTATATTATCTTCAATACTGAAGTATTTTTATATCGTAAGTTATTTTTTTTTATATTGCCAACATGATACGTACCATTTAACAACAGCTAAATCAACAATATTAAAAAAGATTTCTTATTTTTGTACAAACTTATCTAAATACGTTTAGAGAAACTATTTTTGTAACATATTACATAACACACAGAATACAAGGTGATTAATTATGTTTATGACCTATCATAGCTTAATAAAAAATATGGTTAGCCTCGATTGGTATGAGATAGACTTCAAAATCAATTTTTCTTAAAAATCAATATCTTTAATTTTATTCAACATTTAGGAACATTCAGATGTTTCGTTATTTTTGTTTAAGTAAAAGCGGTTTACACAATTTTTCATAACCATTCACCGTCACAGTTCATCTATTTCTGTTATATTTGTATGATATTTACTGTTTGCTATCAGGGGGCAAGTTTCATAGAGTATATATTAAAACTTACATAAGTATTTGCACTGCGTCTACCTCCGCCAATGCAATCCATGTGCAACAATATTGGATAAAAAAACCTACACGGTCAGGACAAAGCCATGAAACAAACATAATAAACTCAAACCCTAAAACAAACATTTGATGAATATGAAAATATTTTACATTTTAACAGTCTGATCAACAAGACCACCTGGGTGCGTTTATGAATTTTCGTTATTATTAGAGTATACAAGAGCCACCTGCTCTTGTATATCTTATTATACAATTTCGAGTACATTTTGACTGTTGAGTCTTTTGGTACAGTCATTTGTAAAGTTAAATAGAAACCTCGAGAATTCATTCGTAAGTGAGGGTTTATTTTTATATTATTTATATTATCCGCGGCTTCGCACACATTCGTTTCTTATTTTCCTCGCTGGAATTTTTTGTAACATGATTTTGCGTATAATTGCTTGGCAATTTGCATAGGTGAATGTCAAAAAAATTGTTATCGATTTCCACGGTAATGTATGACATGGTGGTAGGAAACGGTCAAAAAGTTGTTATGTGACGATCTATTATATCTATCCTTCGGAATGAAAGGTACTCTATGTTCTTTTCTGTACTTCGGACAATGTGGTTGCAAAATTACGTGATGGTCTGTTGAGTAGCTTACCTTTGAAATCGTAACAATCAGACAAACAAAATTTCGCATTTATAATATTAGATAGGATTGTAAATATTTAAAATAAACATAAAAACAGAATTACAGATATTCAGCTATAAGATAAAAAAGAAAAAACTACATAAATAAAATATGTATGCTGTTAAAATATTTAATTACTTGTCTTCTTTTACCTACTCCTGAGATCGTAGGCAGAGATAGCAAACTTCATCTGCTATCGCAAGTATCCAAAGGAAGTTTATATAAATAAAATCAGAGAATTTGAATTTCAGATTATATGTATCATTTTACTAAATTACTATTGCGGACGCTCATTATTTAAAACAAATGCAACGTGAAGTAAATCAGTATGATATTTACTGTCGTTGATAGGTATTTGAAA
Source organism: Papilio slateri (assembly GCA_018246275.1). Classification (NCBI taxonomy): domain Eukaryota; kingdom Metazoa; phylum Arthropoda; class Insecta; order Lepidoptera; family Papilionidae; genus Papilio; species Papilio slateri. Next base: position 7,818 of record DWTW01003361.1, read on the forward strand.
GTATGGTTCAAATCCTAATTGGCTACAAATAACTACAGCTCAGCTCGACATTACTTTAGGTAGAGTTTCGCTAGTGACTAATGGGCCGTTTGTAATAACAATCGCTTTTAATTGTTCGAGAATGGAATGCCACGTCTCGAACAATGAGCAATCAAATGGAAACAAAGCCAAAGAGGTCGCCGGGAACGTGTAAAAATAAATCAACATGCTTTATGTACGTGAGGACTATGAAATACGTAACTATATTGTCATTACCTCGTCTTCATGTTTAACGACAGAGATGTGACATGATCGTGTAAAATGTGAACAAATGATATACCAGTGTACGAGTGACGCCTGCGCTTTGCTTTATTTATATTATAGTCTAGGCAAACTCTAGGTGGTGTCAGTCATGAAACGATTCATCTAGAACGAATCGTTTCATGACAGACACCAATCTCCTCTTCAGTATTTTATATATGTGTCGTGGAAAACGCTATCACTAAATAATAAGTCATTAATTTGATTTTTGTAACAAGGTGGCAGGTGCCGTAACGTTTTGTTATTGTGATGACGGCGTTGAACAGAGTCGATTGCAGCAGTAGGCTTATGAAGAGCAAACTTTCATCTATTATTTTTCATTACCGATGTTTAGTTATTCTTCATTACCGATGCAAAGAATCTGTGCAACAACCGATGCAAAGAATCTCTGAGCTGATGTATTTTTTTTTATTGAAGAAGGTGGCAAACGAGCAGCAGTATTACCTGATGTTAAGTACCGCTACCCATAGACATCTGCAACAAGCAAAAATGAGTTGCAGTTGCGTTGCCTACCATTAATGGACTGAGGAGAGGATAGCAGGAAAAAAGATATTTCCATTTCCTATTTATCCCCTCCCCGTCCAGTCCTCTTCCCCTTCCTAACCCATCCGTATTTGGAAAGGATGGAATAGGGAAGAGGATTGAAATTGAGCCTCCGGCACCTCACTCATCTGACGAAACACAGAATACTTCTACTTCACGCCTGGCTTCTGTGAGGTCGTGGTATTTCACCGGTCGAGCCGGCCTATTTGTGTAACAAATGTTGTTGTTGCGGGCTCTACCACTGTAAAATCTTTCTATGCATACATGGTTATAGTATTTCACATTCATATATTCATAAATTTCAAATGTTAATTCATTTTGCATTTCCAATTATGAGCCATAACATTGTTTTTAAGCAACAATTCTCATTACTGTAATCATTAGTCACATCTAACTTATGATGAGATTTAAAAATTATCAAGTTATGAATTACAAAGAAACATTTATTTCAGGAAGAAAAAATCAAAGTAGGCAACTATAACATAAATTACGTTCAAGTGGGAAACGGACCGCATCATGTGTTCTGTATGCCGGGTGCTCTGGGAACAATATGGACTGATTTCAAACTGCAACTAGAAGGACTGAATAGAGAAAAATTCACAATAGTGGCATGGGACCCAGTGGGATACGGGAAAAGCAGGCCCCCAGAAAAGGAGTTTACACCTGATTTTTATGAGAAAGATGCGGATGTCGCCATGGAGCTTCTAAAGGTGCTAAATATTATTATTTCATTTAGTGTCATTAATTTAAATCATTAGTTAAATTTTAGCAACATTTAGAAAAGCTACACAGCTTAATTTTGCAATGCTTTAACAATTTTAATACATTGACCAATTTACAAATTCAACTTTTTGTAATGCCACTTTTGTTTATTGTTGGTAGCAATTGAAAATTCCAAAATATTCTATATTGGGATGGAGTGATGGTGGAATATGTGCTATGATCCTCGCTGCAAAATACCAGAGTGTGGTCAACAAGCTTGTGATATGGGGAAGCAATTCATTTATGTTGCCACATGAGGTTGAAGCATTAAAAAGTGAGTGAGTGAGTGAGAGATAATTTTAAGCTTATTATATAGACTTGAGTAGTGAAGGAAGGACTGATAGTTAAATATCGGTAGTCCAGTAACCTATCTTGCATACTCACTGCGACACGCCATATAACATTTTATAGGTATTACCTTGGAAATTTATTTTCAATACTTTTACATATAAATTGGACACACTGTTATAGTGGACAGATTTCGGTATTGTAATTAAATACAAGGTTTTCTTTTTTTGAACTGGAACAAAATCTGTAACCTTTTTATTTACTTATTTATTTTTTGGGCTCGAATTACTGTCGTATTTACTGTTGCAACTGACGTTCTGGCGTAAAGGTTTTTACGGAACATCAGCGCTTATTTTACAAATAAGCACCAT
>DWTW01003362.1:0-10078 GCA_018246275.1 Papilio slateri
GAGTTACACTATACTGTTCTGATAGATAGTTTAGAAGATATCAAAAGTTTAAAACTACGCGGAAGCGAAAAATTCATTATTTTTTGTTTAGCCTGTTTTTCTCTCGGTCACGAGATGTTCTTCATTCCTTTATCAACTCCCATGACTTACCCCTTATTTTAAAGCTTTTCTCGCCGGCAAATGACGAAAAATTCTATCAAAATCGATAGAGCCATTTTCGAAATAGCCGCGTACGAATATACAAGACCTTCTCGGTTTATGGTATAAGATTAAACAAATGAACGTTTTCTACAGAACGAAAGCGGCGGCATACCTATGGACGTTGAAATTTTAAGAATGATTGTTCACGAAAATTACCACTCACCGAACAAATACTTCGATATAGCCCTTATAGAACTCGAAGCTCCTGTTCCTTTCTCAATGAATGGCCATCCCGCGTGCCTTTTCACTCAGGATGTAGATGATGTAGATGGAACAGCTTTTATCACCGGGTGGGGACTTATTGAAGCAAGTAAGGAAGTTATGCATATAAATAAATAAAATCTCACGCCTGTAACCCATAGTGGTAGGCAGAGATTACGAATTTCCATTTGCCACGATCCTGGAATACTGTTTCGCCTCTTTTATATCGATATATCTATGGATATATGCTCGTCGGTTACAGGTGCCTTTAACATCGCTTTTCTTTAGTATGTCACTAATTTGGTCGATATAAGTTTCTCTGAGATACCCTACCTTGACTGCCCCTCACTTTAGCAACATAAATTTGCCGTGTCTATTTATTATTTCTGATACATTCTGATATCAAACGCTAAAGAAAGATAAGTATTTTTTCAATGTATATTTTTTCAGATAGTGTCGACATCAATCCCAAACTACAAGTAGCTGTAGTTGACTTGGTTGATCATCGAAGCTGTGATCACATGTTGCGAAGGAAGCATAACCGCCGGTGGCATGGCCTCGCGCGACACCAGCTCTGCGCTGGTATTCTGAAAGGAGGAATTGATAATTGCCAGGTATGTACTCACATGAAATTCGCCTAGTATAGATATAGGTCGTCAAGTGCACGTCAGTTTTCACCTCTATGAATGACAGAATCGCGTCAAATACATACAATAAATCAGCGTGTGCTCCCACAGCTAATAGAGATTATGGAAATATGTGACACGACGATAATATCGCCGTGATTCGTCGTAGAGGCTACTTCAACAGTTGTTGTACTCATGGAAGGCTCGACTATGCAAGAACCAAGAACTAAATACCCTGGTATAGTAGAAGAATTTCTATCCCTGTGTTTCGACTGATCCGTGATATACCGAAGGCCTTATCATGTCGCTTTATCCGATCCCATCATCTTCTCCTTTTCCTTGTGTGTTCCCATTACTTTTCGTGAGCAAGATAACAAATGCATCTACCGAGGTAGAGGTAGAGTAATGTCGTCCAGCTTTACGGAATCGTATCACAACTTTTCGTGTCGAATTTTTTTGTATTACGACTTCGTATCGCATTGACTTGCAGTTATATATTGCAGCTCCATCTTAATTGCAGTAAAAGTTAGGGCAAATGCTTGCCAATGCAATTTTGTGCAACGCAGCGACGGGCGTCGTCCGATCCTCTCTCCGAGCCTCTTGTCATGCACACGCACTCATTGTAACCTTACAAACGGTAAGCTCACATAACGCCGAGCGCCATTTTAACTTGAACTACTTATACTATGTTCACAGGGTGATTCAGGAGGTCCACTGCAGATGGATATAGAGATGCCGTACCACTCCGATTGGGCCATGCACTTCGTTGCCGGCGTCACATCTTTTGGCTATGGCTGCGCGCGAGCTAACACGCCAAGTGTCTACATAAAAGTGTCAAGTTTTATCGACTGGATTGAGAGTATTGTTTGGGAAGATGAGTAATGTAATAAAAGATAATAAAATATTCCATAAGTAAGCTTCTTTGATTGTACGTTGTTTGGGTGCAGTCCTCTAATGTACATGTTTAATTATATTGATCTAATAAAATTAAGCCGTGTTTATGTCGAAGATGAAATCTTCTAAAAATACTGTGCTATCTATTCTAAAAGTTTCAAGAGTTCATTAAAGTTATGCCAAAACTGAGATATTTTCATACGAATATTAATATAATTTAAGCGTATCATCTTTAAATAAAGATTTGAATATTGAGTAAGAATTACTTATGTTGTTGCCGATGCCTCCATCATTATAATAGATAGATTGACAGATAAAATCTGAAATTTCCCATTTAAGATAAATTTTGGTAAATATTCTACAAAATTGTCGTTAATACTGTCTGTTGGTTTATAAACGCATAAACCAGTGAAAGGTCCCAGAGGAAACAGATATACCGATTGTGACAAAAAAAACTTAATGTGGACTAAAATGGGAGTAAGAGTTTGTGTGTGTGAGTTCTCAAATTTGGGAAATGAACTTCCATATTTCTGTTAAAATATGTTAGGTTGTTATTTAAAAAAAATACGTCACAAGACTTGTGCTTTAGGACATGATCTTATGTTTTAAATTATTTAACATGTTATATTATAAATACTAATAGAATTGTATCTTAAGTCTCTGGTAACAGATTTTAATGAAAATTTTGATAGTATGGAGTCTGGGAAAGAATTACCCGAAGTAATTACTCTGCACAGACGAAGTCGGGAGCACTGTCTAATTCTTAATAAATGAAATTATTTGCATAGTGATGTTTTTAGATGAGTTTCGTGTTAGTAAAAAAATTGCAAATTTGTTCATCAACGTGGATATTACGAAGAAAATGTTGTTTTACATTAAAAAAGGCGTTGTTAATTAGAAACAGGTCGGTGAACGGACAAATTACTTTTGATATTAAAGTTAAGTTAAAATATAGAAGGAATAATATCATTAAAATTTCTAAACTATTTGAGAAATAAAAGGAATATCCATTAGCCTATTATTTATTGGCTAATGACGTAATCATAATAGTAAGTGTCCATATTGTTAATAAAAGGAGATAAACGAGCAAGCGGATGTTGTAAATAGCCACCAGTTTTTGTAATGGATGAACGAGCACTTGACCACAATCTCATCTGATGCTAAGTGGTTGAAAGATGGTACGCTCTAGTTTATTAATTAGGCCACATGCACACCAAACGGATTGTCAGCCGCCGACTGTGAACAGGTTCACTATATCAAAATATACTGGATTTTCGAATAAAGTACGTTTTGGAGTAGACTTTAACTTTTATAGTTCAAACGCAATTTGATACGTTGTTAATGCGGCCGAGTCGCACTGTTAGGCCGTAACAATGATGTGGTATTGTCGAAAGCGGCTTTCTGAAGTTAGTGCTCGTTAGCTGCAAAAGTTTCGCTTGTACAATACAGTACAATACCTTCGCCACCCGGCCTTTGAAACATATGTGCAAGATTGATGTCCGAATTACAAAGGATCTCGAAGCGATTCAACCTTTTCTTCAGACCCGTTTCAAGTTTAACTAAATTCTTCCTAGATTGAAGAACAATCACTAAGTACAATGTTGTATGTATTATAGAATATAAAGTTCATAAAATTAAGTGAATTACTAGATTATACGAGGGATACGAGACTACTAGTTTGCCTAAAAACATCCGATAGTAAAATGATGACGGACCAATTGAATTGTGTAATTCTCGCTCACACTTTTCAAAATCCTGTAAAACACCGGGAGCCTACTTTCCGTTATAAAAGTGACGTGGCAGTAGGTTTCGTAAAATAGCAAGCCGATGTTGCTTTGAAAATGAACAGTTCGACAAAAGGATTATCGTATTTTCCGGCTCCATAAACACAAGAGTAAAGAGTCATACATATATATGTTTGTTAAAAACATCATTAGTGCATGAATAACAAGCTGATAAAGGCTTTTAGTGTTTGTCAGTTATTCAAACCGAAATGGAACAGGAAACAATATTTTAATTTTCCTCTGTCAGTGGACAAGGCGACGGTTAAAGTATTAAGTATTTTTATTCATTAAACTTATGCTATATTGTGACAATAGGCGAATGACGGATTCGAAAACATGACCTTACGCCTTCTTTGTAGTCCATACCCTAGTCTAATGGATTAGGCTATTGGCGCTTTAAAAAAATTCAGTTGTATGTGTATATATCATCGGCGCACCAGTTAAGTGATTATTACTATCTACCTAATTTCTATATTATTTTCTAAATACAATTTTAATCTTAGGATATAACGTTGAATTTCCATAAATTCGTTATTATAACTACAAGTATAGAATTAGAAACCGTTTTAAGTATAATTTTCGTATGAGGTTGTGCATCTTGGGTTTTGTATCAACGGCATGATCAGTGGTATAACCCGGGTTTTACCAGAGTATTGGGTAAAGCTGTTTTAAACTACAGATAAAAAGAATAATGTATGGAATCTTATTCCAATCAGTATAACAAAGCCTTCGTATTATACGCGACCAATATTGACACGAATTTGCTGCAATTATTGATAAGAACCGCAAGCTTTGAAACAATGCAAAACAACATTGAAATTTGTTTTATCCATGTGTACAAAAATATTAACTTGCAAAATAAAGATAATTACCATTCCTTACTTATGAATCAAACATGCTTCTATTGTACATTTTCGTTAAAAATTTGCAGACATTAGATGGCCTTAATTACAAGGTTAATAATTATGGATTTTATCAACATCTGTCTTACGGTCATCTTGGATTAAAGATGTGTGAGACATACTTACAGCAAATTAATTATTGAAAATATATATTTACCAAAATAAAAAGTAGCCTATAGTACTCATGGATAATATACCTTTCTAAAAGTGAAAGAATTTTCAAAATCGGATCAGCAGTACCGGAGATTGCCCCGAACATACAAACTCACAAACGTTACCACTTTATAATGTTAGTATAGATGGGTGCTAATATTTAGGTATATAAAGTGTGGATAATTTATATCGTGGATACGCACCATAATAATTAATTAAACGTTATTTGAATTAATAAATAAAATTTAGTTGATAGGCTTACTGTAAGGTCAGAGATCCAGTCAGTAACTGGTTTGTCGGTGCGACCGTGTTTTGCTAACACTTAGTGTAGTGCCGTCAACTTTGATGCACGTCATTGTATATATAGTTCATTTAAAATGTTTACAAGATGTTACATATCGCACATGTCTTTGTTGATCATACTGGGTATGTTTGTGTGGGTTTTTTGTAATTCTTAATTACGTAATATTGTGTGTGAATTGTTTCTGTCGTGGAATGAAGTAATACTTTAAAATAGTGTCGATAATTTCTTGGAGTAGCTTATTACAAAATTACTGAGTATTCTTGTCGTGTATTCGATTATCAAATGATACAAAATGTTTTTGGATAAAACAAATGACGTGAATTTTCTATGTGTTATATATTCCCCGTGTTAGTAACATAAATTATCTAATCTTTTTTCACAAACACAATGACCACGTAAAGTGTATCAAATGCTCATTCCGGTCTTAAACCTTGTTTTGGTTGTGAGTACCAACAGACACCATAAATATCACAGACGACCACGACACTGTTACTGCTGCTACTGCACGACGTTGTTACTATTAGGTCATTTGTTTTTATGATGAAAATAAAATTCTTGTTCCCAATTCCAATTTAAAGGATTGTAACAGTATTTATATATGGATACAATCTAATACAGAAAGAAAGTAAACAATATATCCTTTCCTATCATGGCGGACGGTATTTTAAATATCTTTTAAATGTTTGTTAGCATCGCTCGCTTGTGGTCAACGCACAGATAATCTAACAATCAGACAGCGATCAAGAATTAGACCGACTGCTGAGAACGTCGAGAATCAAGTAAGCTTATAGTTTATTTGAATACTGTTTTTTTGGTATCACTTCGACCTTTTTAAAACGCAAATAATGTTTTTAATTTTCATCACAATAACAATACTTGTAATATAATAATATTTCACTCCCCCCCCCTTAAATTACCAAAAATCCTCTCTTAGCTTTATGAGTGAAATTTCATTTTACTGGTTTCAGTAGTTTCACTTGGGCATTGGTCAGTCAGATCCTTTTTAATATTTATGTGGATAGATTTTTTTATGAAAATAGAAACAAATTACATGCCTTTGCGCCAACTTATGTTAATGGAGAACATTCCATCTCTTTAAAGAGAAATAGCGATAGTCTAATTTACGTTTTAGAATCACTAGAGCAATAGTGCCACGAACCCAGAATATCGGTATATAGTAAAATATTTACTTGTTAAATATTTACTTTATATTTACCTTTGGCCCCCTTTTGAACTGTTTCTCCATTTGTTACGATCCTTGCACAGAGAAGTGAGAAAGGTCTCGCTTCTTCTACGTTCAGACATCTATCTGTATTTGCTTGCCTTGCCCTGCCACTTATTTTTGCTGATAAATAGATATATAAAATAGGCGTAAAATATGCCTTGGTTGTCATTATCTATGATAATCTGATTACAGAAAACTTCCTTCGATTCAAAGACCGAAAAACTATTCAAATTGATCCACCGAAGGCCCGAGAATAGAGACATTGAGACGGAACCGTGTGAGACTCCGCCACTGGTGATCCCCGACTTTCGTGGCCCTGGACTTCGCGTCAGTGACGTCAGTAAGAAAATAAAAGTACCCAATAATTAACTAAAAAACTGATATTTCATGATTTTATTTAGATCATTGATATGAAACAGTAGCATAAAGTGTTCTGTAATTCAATTTACGATATTGTGCGTACATTAATTGCAATTTATCTCTTTAGTTTTATATGACTTGACTTATTGTTCTAATTCCCCGCTTTGGGGCAGAGGGCGTCCACAGTTCACCGCCAGCTCGCTCTGTCTTGGCTACGTATTTAATTACTTTTGTTTTATTTATATGTAATCATTTAATTTGAACAGTTGTTGCAAGTTAATGTCAACTTGCTACGCGAGAGATAACAATACAACTCCGGATGTATCAACTATTCATTTGTTTAAAAATATTTTTTCTTATTTGTTTTCAGAATGTTTGGAATATTTATGGAAGATACGGTACTACGATGAAGCACTGTTAAGTGCAGCACTTTGTGAGTTATACGTCTTTTTATCATTGTTGTTTATATCAATAATATATAATATTTAATTATATTTAGTAGGTTAATCAATGTGAGAATTTAAGAAAGACAAATTGGAGTTCAAATCATAAACATTTTTGGGCCCGGGTATGCTGTTTAACTGTGGCTAAACAAGTAGACACCGCATCGACAGACGTCGCATGAATGGCCACCGGGAGAGTACCACAGCACAAGCCGCGGGTAAAGGCTAGTGAAGTTATGAATATGTCGATTATTTAATGAATGTTAAATTTTTAAGGTCAAAATAGCAGTCGGTCCACTGGAGTGTACAATATAGTGACTGCCGTCGCCGGTGGGGTGGACGGCATTGCTGGTGAATTTCCTCACATGGTATGTATACTTGGTGTTGCTCTTAATTTCGTAACACCGTAACGCAAACAGGACAAGTACTGCGAAACATAAGGTGGGTTCTAATCTAAGTTTAGTTGGAAAGGTTAGAAAGAATGTTAGTATAAAAAAATAATGTTGTATATTATGATAGAGAAAGATAAAATGCTTGCATCCGTCAGGATTAACCATGGAGTAGAAGACCGTTGTACACTGCTCTGTCCATAAAATGGTCTTTGAAAAAAGTTTCGCGTTTATTGCGATTCCTACAAATAAAGCTCAATTAAAGTGAATCTTTTTTCGGGGTAAGAGGCAAAATGTTATATTAAAAAGACAGAAATGTTGTTTCATTGTTTGTTTGATAGTTGAAATAGAGCATTTACTCTTAACAGATTTTCAATAAGCAAGGTGAAAAACGGACGAAATTATAAATAATGAATTATAAATAGATACGTTTGCATTACTAACCTTTTGGTAGGAGAAGTGGATAAGAACTTGGATTGGCGAAAAGGATGGAAAGGTTCTGGCACCTGAGTCATCAGTCGAAGCGTAAAGTATCTTACAGTACGCCCGAATTCTATTCGGGCGTGGTACTTTCCTAGCACTTTCATGCAACAACAGTTGCTGACTCTACCACTCCTATATCCTCTCTTTCAGGGTGCTATAGGCTGGGAGACAGTGAGCGATACTTGGCTGTTCATGTGTGAAGGAGCATTGGTCAGTGAGAAGTATATGTTGACGGCAGCCCACTGCGCGAAGCTGCCAACACCCGACCCCAGGGTTACTGATCTCTCACCGAAAGTTGTTCGATTTGGGGAAGTCGACATTTCCGACAAGGTTTGTTTATTTTGTCCATTAAACCGTTATTTATTGTTCGTTTTTTTTTTTTAATGGAAAACATAGGTAAACTAACAAGCGATACCACGTAAAAATTGTATGCAACAATCAAAATAACTGCACGTACGTTTCGAGTTTGCGTTGGAAAGAAAACGATAAACTTACTAGGCGAAACATACAACTACGGGTATAAGTACTTGATATATCCCTCATGTTTTGGACTTTATGGCTTGAGTCGGTACATTTATGCCCCGGCTATTGTTCCGTGGCTGTATCAATGTTATATTTAATATGTCTTAGAAGCATTTAACTAATGTATTGTTTTATTATTAAACAGCCAGGATGTATTTTATATATTTAAGCGATGTTAGCCTAATGGTTAAGGGTGCGGACTGCGAAACATGAGGTTGTGGGTTCGAATTCGCCATTCACACTATTATCGTGATCTAAGCAACTAAGATGTCCTCGTAACATACCATGCTAATTTATTTATTAATTAATTAAATGATAGAAAGATTATCTTGAATTCAATTTAACATATTTTTTTTTCAGGAGGGCATCGGAAAGTCACCAAAGGACGCTTTAATAAATAGATTTTTAATACATCCTTATTACAAACCAAGAAATAAATATTACGACATAGCGCTTGTCGATTTTAAAAACGAACTTGTGTTAACAAGTAAAATGTATCCCTCGTGTATTTGGACTAATCAATTCGATCAGACGGGTCCTATAGAGTTGACTGGTTGGAACACGATAGAATCAAGTAAGAAATAGTGAATTGTTGACTTATATGCATCTGGCATATAAGTCTAAAAGTCGGTTTCGAAATTAAAAGGAAGAACGATTGGGGTAATAAAATAAATGGGGTTTTATTTTATCTGAAGACAAGTCTATGAAGATAAGTACGGATATATGTATGTCACCGATCGATCACCGATTGAAGTTCGTCGGCTTATAATCGGACTAGGCATGTTATAAACGATTAGGAAATTATGAACATAACGAATCATTGACAATTTGCATGTCTCGACAGTTTATAAACTCCCGAAGTCAAATGGGTAAATTGTGAACTGATATTTTGCTTGCGTTATTACCTAAGACCTTAAGTTAGAATGGAGGATAATTTCATTTATAGGTTAGGTTCGTTAGGTTGGATATGATAGTTATATATAAAAAAATATTTTATAAAGATGTTTATGAAAGACAAAATAGGTTTGTTGCGTTTGAATTGAAACGGTTAATAAAATTGATGATGAACGTTCAGTTCACAAATTTCAGATACTTTATAATATGCCAGGTTCGCACCAGGTTAAGTACCAACGAAGTTCATAATCATCTAGTGATATTTACAATGTCATTTTAGTGTCCATTTTAATGTATGGAATAGTTGGGTTTCGCAGAGCTTGGCCATTTGTAGATTTAATGCCGTAAAGATGCGTTCTCAAAGAAATATGCGAGTAGAGATTTTTTGAATGACAGAATGTGAACGGTCTTCTGTGAAAATTGGAGAAGGAAGAATGTCTTCTGCCATTATTTTATCCTTTTTTCTTTTAATTCAGATAAGACGGTCGCATCAAAGGAATTCATCAGTGACAGTTTCGATGTTTTCACTAGACTAACTCTAGCTAGGAAAATTTCTGATGAAGACCGGCATAAAGGTAGAGCAGCACTATTATTTTTTTCATTATACCAGTGTCGTTTTATAACAATACTAGTGGAGCCAGCAGACGTTGTCCTGCGTGAACGTTGTCTTGCTTGCGGGTTCAGCTTACGTCATAAT
>DWTW01003363.1:0-10077 GCA_018246275.1 Papilio slateri
GTGTGGTTGTGGTGTTTCACCGGTCGAGCGGGCCATTCGTGCAGCAGCTAATGCTGCTGCGGACTCTACCACTACCACGATCCTGGGCCCCGAGAACTGCCTCGTCCGACAGGTGCTAACGTTCCGCCGTGGTTACTAAATATTTTGTACGATATCGGATTCCTAGATCATTAGATCATCAATAATTTTGTTGTAGTATTATTTTTGTTTTTATCTTATCAAGCGGTACACCAGCAGGTAGGTGCTGGTCAAATCGTACCGATTGCTATTAAGACAAATCATTTCGTCGTTAAACAATTTGAATGTTATAATCCCATTATAACATCATCAGTATCATCATTCACATGGCATAGACCTTACCATAAGGAGTCTTCGAGTTCAGCCATTTTGAGCCGTCTTTACGAGATTGTTGGTCTATCTATAAAGAGTGCGCCCCACACTCGTCCTATTTACTCTGCTACGTGATCTCCATTCCAAGACTATCCCACCCAATCTGCCGTCGCTAACTCGACAGATGAGCACACAGAGAGAGACAGAGAGCTGTATCTCTAGTTATATCCTTCTCGCTTTGTCGATTTTTTATTGCAGATTTCATTCCTTAGAGAAAACGGCGTTTCTCGTTATCATTGGTGAAAAACAAAGTATCGCAGAGACACAGGAGGTAATAGCGGGATCGGGAATCGCCGATGATATCTGTTTTGTCTGCCTACATAGGTGCGGCTAGAGCTTAGCTCAGCTTATCGATTATTATTCAATTATTATCTGAATTTTCAAATTGAAATATCAGATAATAATTAAATGACTCTTCCGCTAACTATGGATTCATTATTGTTCTTCGTTTTTTTCTGTAATCATACATAATAGTGCATGCCCAAATCCCAGAAGGACATGCTTCACATTTGGGCCGGATTACCTACGTATACGACGCCATCGCTTAACGGTTGTAGTACCCACCTAACACTGTTACTGTACTCAATTTCGAGTCGCGACAAAATTTGCGTGATTTTTTGAAGCTTGAAACTTCTTTTGGGACGGTGTCAATTGGATTTTTATTAAATGAAAAAGTGCATTGATTCTTTTTATCACAAATTAGAATCGAACAATTTCTATCTTTACTACAATGTAACTTAGTGCTTCAATTTACACCTCTCTATTTCGTTGTTTACTTCAATTAATGAAAAAATTGTCGATCAGTCGCTTTCTCACTCCCTCGGTCCTCTCTCGGTTATCACCTCCATAGTGAATTCATCTCATTCTCATTACAAATTAACTAGAATACAAAGTTTCACTTCTACCGCGTGTGAACTCATACTCGATTTCGACTCTCTGTCTCTTTCTCTCTGTCTCCATCTCTCTCCCTCTCTTTTTTATTCCGAACATTTATTAAAACGGAGCGCGATTGCGACTTTGTCTGCACCAATGAGATCTTAAGGACGTGAGCTTAAAGCTATGCATACAGTACTTATAACATTGTGTCAGACTTAATTTTATGACAATAAATTATGTTTCAAAGTGTTTGGAACACTATTGATGTCCCATAGTCGTTGTCGGCCGTCGGGCATAGTCATTCATTCTATCCTATAGACCTATGTATGGGTCTCATGGAAAACACGACCTAATAAATTATTATTATAGATTCACATTGTTTCTTATGTATAAATCAAAAATAAATATTGCATCATACTGATGATGTCCTCTGTAAAACATAGTTGGTATCAAGTGAGATAATGATTTACAGCGTGTCGCCATGGGTCGACACGATCGGAGAACGCTGTGTAAACAGCAAAGCGACAGACGAATGCTTTTTGTAGCGTTAGATTAACACTAAAAGGACTGCAGTTCGCAACCTTCAACTACGACGCTGAACTACTTAGATTTCATCTGATATTTACATCATCTGGTATAAATATACGTAAATTAAACTGATCCTTTAAAACCCTGGTTCATATAAAATCTAGCCTATAAAATCGCTTATTAATCGCCGTATCTAGAGGTAAGTTAACTAGATACCAATGAGCGTCGCCACATAACTCTACCGTGTAAATCTTATTATTTAACATAGATTCTGGTTGATAATTAAGATTATTTTTATAAATTCACTAGCGTCCCGCCCCGGCTTCGCTCGGGTCCAATGCTGATACTAAAAACACCACAGAATGTCTACTACGTTCTCAGCTTTTTTGTCATTAGACAATACAAACATGTTTTCTTTAGAGGTTACTCTTGAAAGAGCGACATATGATTGGCCGTGTGAAACTATCTTAAACGCTTATTAACTAACTTAACTTTCACTCAACGCTCAAATCCAATCCTGCGACGTTGAAAGTTTTGCCCTGCGATTTATTAATGGTCATTGCAAAAGATATCTTTACCGGATATTGTAGTCATTGTTATTTTCCTTAGTAAAGAGCTCCGATAAACGCGTGCGATCGCTGCCAAGCATAAAGTGCTATCTATACCTTCGACGCGCTGTTTATAGACCCGGCCGGTATCGTCGCAAACGCTATGTCCCTGCATTTTAAATCTGTAATATCTTCGAAAATATTCATTTAAATTAATTAAAGGGCCATTTTGACCTATATTAAATGCACAATGTATTTAAGGAACATAAATACCTCATTAATACTGAATTGCTTGAAATCGCAATTAAGCTATTATTCCTCGTTTCTCGTAAAAGAAAAAAATTTTTTATTGTAGGTTATCTCTAAGAGATAGACATATACCATCGCGGACTTTTTTGTAGACCTTCTTAAAGTGAAATTTATTTGAGTTTTTATTAAGTCTATGCGCTACAGTATTATTATTTAGTTGATTGATGAAGTGACATTAAACGACGGGCGTACTACATGCAACAGCAAAGTCACGAGAACCTAAATCACTTCCCATGTGGCCAAAGCTAACCCACGAACATTATGTAAACGGTTCTAAGTCATTAAAGTTATTGCGGAGGGCGCGTTTGCGGAAGCTCTCTGATTTATCTAACGCCGGGCGCGCACTGCTTTGTTCGCCGCACAATACCGCCAAATTGAGACGTCGCGTTCGCCACGCATTCTGGTGGGACAGCGGGACGGCGAGATGCTACCGTCACACCGAATCACCACAATACATACCATCGTATAATAGTATCGCACAATATTGTCCGTAAATTGTGAAAATTATTACATTCACGAAAGAGTGTGGGATTTTGAACGCGTTTTAGATAACGTACCTAATGTCGGAAATCTGGTAAAATTTTAATATTGATAGGTTTGTGTGTAAAGGTTTTTGTTGCGTCGACGCTTAAAAGAAATATATATACAAAGAACTCATAAATTATGACAGCTTTACAAAACCAAATATTTTGAGAAATTATTTAAGTAAACTTATATTAAAAATGAAATTTCAGACTACATTTACAAAGCGATAAGGCGAAAAGATACCTAGAAAGTCACCATATTTTTTTTATTTTAAATAAAATATAAGAATCATTATATCCACTACAAATTAGGAAATTGTTTCTCGGTTCTATGTTAGTAAGAAGCTGTAATTAAGTGAACTGAACTGAAGCAACAGACGGGGCCAATAAAGTGAGGGTTATTGTACGGAATGTTGCTTCAGGAGCTTATGCGGTGATATTCCGCTCAAGCCGAAAACGCGGTTCATTTTATTGCTCTCAAAGTTTATGTGTTTACCACAAACTTAACGAATACGTTTGTAGCTTCATTGCAGTCTCTCAAAGCTGTTATAAATTATTTCAAACAGTGTTATTTGAGACTCAGCTTGGACTACAGTAAACGATCTTACTAAAGCTTTGCATGTACATCTACAAATGACAATTAAGCATTGCCTTAAATATTTATTTGCTTTAGAAATACTCTCGGACTTTGTTTTGAAAGTACTTTAAATAAGATCAACAAAATAAAGTAAGCAGCAAACATGACCACTATCAGAAGAATCACGTTATAATTCCCGAGCTGAGGCAAACTCTGCTCCGCCTTAGAATTAATTTATGTTGCATTAGCTGCGTTCATAGGCGCACCTAGCTCTAAGAAATCTTCAACGACAAATTTTAAAGTCAACTTGATAATTAATTATTTCTTTAGCCAGCATTACACTACTTGGTCACATGTATATAAATATTTGACAGCGCGCAGTGCCAAATCTAATGACAACTAAATTGAATTTTGAATTTAACGGTAAAAATGAATAAAAACCCCTTCGCCACAACGTCACATACGAAAAATGTATGAGAAAACGCTTTTTCTTGATATATTTTTTTGTGATTTTTCACTTATTTGTATAAGTTATTCTGCTGTTCGGGACGGAGTCAAATCCAACAAATCAAAAATCAAAAATCCTAAAGTCTGTGCGCCAGTCAGAAGCTAATGGCGTTACTAGCACGACTTTGTTTTATCGATATGTATATACTCGTAGATATAGATTTAATGACGCGTTTCAAAAATGAAAAAAATCTAGTTTGGCAATTGTAAATTTTCAAAATGGCGACCCGCATTAGCTTCGGCGGGAAACATAATGACATGAATATTATTTATAAAATAACAAAACACAAACACGCACGCGGCGGCCGGTTAGTCACGCTGCCAGTGTCAGCCAACATGGCGACGCGGATACATGGCAACACTGAGGGTCGCGCGCCCCTGTTATAGTTATACTTTTGAATTATTTTTATTTCATTATTAACAAAAGATTTCACCCGTTTTGAAATATGATTTGTTGGTCGCCATATTTTCGGGCTCCCCTTGCGCGGGCGCATTTACACACACACATAGACCCGTTTATTTTTTAACAATATAACTGTAACGAATGGAACAAAAACATTTTGGTGGTTTTGAATTTTATTTAAGTTACGATTTATGTGTTCGCCATGTCTAATTATTAAATCCGAGAGCCGTTGGCGGATCATTGTTATGACATATTTTAGTAGAGTCAATTTGAATACTATATTTTTTAACAACATTTTTATTCGTCTTGAATATAACTTGCATGAATGAAGCTTTCGATGGAGAGCTTGGTTGTTTTACTGATGTGGCAATTTGGATATCTTTTAAAAACTGATAAAACCCAGAGAGATCCAAATCCAAATTTTCGGTGGAGACTGTGGCTATGTAAGTAAAAAACCTTATCATAGAGAGGTTCAACATCATCATTGTTTTTATCGGCTTATGTCCGTGCACTGCAGGACATAGGCCTCCCGTATAATCGCCTCAAGAATCAGTCCACCGCCACCATTACCCAGTGCCCCCCGCATCGGCGGATTCAGGGGGCTAAGTGGCCTTAGGCCTTCCCAAAGTCATCAGGATTCTTCCGTAACAAATTTTACAGTGAACTTGATTATTGCACTACCTTGTCATGTGTCAAACACAGACACTTCATCTGACGCGATGTAAAAAGATCACGATACTTAAATTTATGGAAACGAATTTTCAAAACATGAAGTTTTAAAAGTAAGTAGAATATAAAATAAAACAAAAAATAATAAGTAAAATGTAGTCAATAACAAGTTAATGAAAGCGTAAATATTTTAACAGTATCGGTACAAACAAGTATCACGCTGAGTTAAAAGTTACTTTTGTGTTGTTAAAATTTCCCTCACAATAGAATGTATGGAGCTGAACTGCAACTACGGCTCAACCCCGAGGGTTGCATCGGGGCCTGCGGGGTGTCACTTGTTCCTGACTCGCAACGTCTCTTGTTTAGTTAATATGGAACTTAATGTTAACTATTTTTTGTTAATTTGTTAACGACGTCAAAATGAGCAGCAGTCGAGACGAGAGAGAGAAGAGGCAAATTAGTCCAATATGTTACAGAATATTATTTTAATGTTTATGAGTCACAATACACTTTTTTTATAAATCTGCTTACTAAAAAATAACTTTTGTGTGTACAGCTCACTAAAGTATCTCTTGCAGTTGCGATTGTTTTACGCGACATCATGACATATTATGTGCAACACAGAGGATAAAGTCCCGTGGGGATTTGGCATTGTTCCCGCCGCTCCCATGTCGCCCGGGGTACGGGTCGGGGTAGAGCGCATGTTAACATAGTCGGTCCCCGCCGACAATAATGCCGACAAATATTTATAAATGTTTTATTTCACCGGCGCGGGAGCAGACGACTTTATTACGGTGGTGACTTTGCCACAAGTGGTAGCGGAAACTAAAAATTCATAAAAATTATTTCTTAAAAAAATATGAGGGATTGAATAGTTCATTTAACATTGTTTTCGACAAGTATTTACTTGTTAATCACCTTTAAGTTTATTACAATTTAAGAAGAAAAAAAAATCAACTATAATAGCTTGTAAAAGATTAGAAATCATCACATCTTCCACAAGCTATACTCTTGTACTATGTGTGCATTACTTTTGCATGACGCTACAATACGATTTTTAGAAACGGATCTAGTAGACGGTAAAGTTGAAATAAATAAGCACAAAAACATATCGTCCACAAATGATAAAGTCGACTTCAACGTTCCTGCTTCGGCTTACAACTTAGGCAGCCGCAATTAGCTGTATAGTGCGCCCCATGCGCGATGCGCGCGCAGCGCCGGCCCGCGCCCGCGCTGCCTGTACACCGAACCTTTGCGAACTTCACACCTACACAGCTTCCTTGCTACACAGGACTCATCTCGAATAAATTAAAAAATAAAATACATTAAGTTTACATAAAACAATACCCATATTTTCCCGGTTTTTGTAACAAACATTGATAGTTTTTTTTTTATTTCTCTTAATGAAATTCCGGCGTACAGAAAATCGTTGGCCGCTAAGCCGAAATATATTTAGGCAGTAAATAAGTTTACATTCTACGTAACTACTATTTTTAACAAGATTTATTTATTTTTATATAATAATAATAAATTATTTTATTGGTTTGTAGAGCTATTAGTTTTTACATTGAAAAGTTAACAAAGACATCTAGTTACATGGACGTGTGTACCAACGCTATAACATTTTGATTTTAATTTAATTGAAACGTTCGCACAAAGCCCTCGCCACTCTCGCATCGCGTCATCCAAGCGGCGGACAAAGAGTACACTATTTTACGTCATTATTTAGATAAACGCCTGATAGCGACACAAATGAGGGGAGCCCGACTTCCCGCCAGCGCACACCCATCCGACAATGCTGTATCAATGTGAACTAATTCCTTACGCTCCTCTACCTCTGTACAACGTTACATTGCTATAAATTTTCCCTTCTCGAATACTACGACCTAATCACAACCTTAAAAATAATGCCATGAGGTAGATATTCAGTTAGCGGGCCGTTTGAGCGTTGTTATGTCCTATCAAAGAAACCCACACATTAGCGGTATGAATGCGCTTGCGACCCGATAATTTTATTATTAACATACATTGTCGAGTCCCTTATTGTCTGTCTGTCCGTTTATGTTCATACAAAATGTTTTAAATGAAACATGTTCAATGATTTCATAAATTCTACTTGGTTGTAATCGAATTTTAGATTCATATCTGTTTTTTATTACACCAAGTTATTTATGTGACAAGCTGTGAGCTTATGTTTTCTGGCAAAGTTGTTATTTGCATAATATTGTCATAATGTTGTCTGGAAATTATTTAATATAATAATTTTGTTTTTTCATTTATTTGGTGTCCAATTTCGGAACGAATGCTAATAAAATTTTCGGACGCGTGCACGACGACGTCGCGACGGCTCGATCCTACACCAAAACTTAGCGACAACGATAAACGGTAACATACGGTAAGTGGAAATATTAATCCTTTTATACTACTTATGTAACTGTGTATAAATGAAATCATTAAAATTGAACAACATTCAAGCGTTTGTTCTATTTTACATTCAATTCCTCGCTCATTCAGACCCTATGCTCTTCCAGTTTTATAAAATCATACTATCTTTTACTGTCTCATAGTTATATTATAAAACGTTATGGCTAACTACTACGGTTATCGGTACTATAGTCTAATGGTTGAGCGTACGGACTGCCAAACGTGCACAACATGGTCGTAGGTTTCGAATAAAAAGAAATATTAGTAAATTATTTCTATAATCTACTGATATTTCATATAAATTACATGCCCGATTAGGGTAAGCGTCAGGCAGGCGGCCGGCCGTAAAAAACTGTAGCCAAAGCCTTATACAGTACAGAGTACCTACGGTCGTACTGTACCGACCACACCTAACGCGGTAAAATTGCCGGGAGAAAAATGAATTCTGGTAAACTACCATAACATTTTGAAGGTTAAAATCTTCACTTATCAAAATTGACGTTCGTTGAACGCAAAACAAAGTTATTTTAAAGCTTACAAACGTCAAAATAGAAACCGCCGTCACAACTTGGCGAATTCTTTTTGGACAACAAAAGTAAGAATTGGTCCGATTAGTATAGTAGACGTTTCAAGGTGGTCCGTAATCTCGAGTGCTTATTTACGGTAACGTCCATTGGACGCTTAGAGGAACCCAAACGCCGCGAGTAATTGAAGTCCGTAACAAAAGTGCGCCATTGCCGAAACCGGATTGTGCGTGAGCGCGACCGCGATCAAAAGAGCACAAAATAAAGTGATTACGGCCCGCTGCCTTGTTTGCATACGATGTCCTTTTTACACGACTAAATAAAATAAATATATCCTACGGGGATAATCCGCCATGAATAAATAACTCGGATCGGTCGTTTTGTCGTCGCTGACGTATTGTCCCCTGACAGCTTTACGGTTGGCAACCCTCGCTGCCTTCTCTTAACGTAGCCGTTATGAAAGATCGACCGTACCTCCGTGGACGCAAAGGCTGTCCTTGCGAATGTCAAGCGCAAACGCACGTTATCAATGTTCCGTAAAGACGAGCACAGATTTAACGTCTATCTCCTGCGTTATAGTTGTTAGAATGGTTTGCGCGGGCGCCGGTTTCAGGTCCGGATAATCCGTCGGCGCTTAGTTTTGATGTCGTCGTCGGTATTTTTTCAGCGCGGCCTCGCTCTCGTCAGATCATCTGTCTCTAAGATAATTAGCGTCGCGCGGGTGGTCCGCGTCATATTTGTTTACCACATTGTTGTCTATTGTTCTATTAAAATAACTTTCCTTTGTTGCTTTTGTCATTTTTGTTTTCACTTTCTTTGCAAATCCTTTTACTTCGGCTTCGAGTAAAACCGATAGTACGGGGTCGTATGCTCAAAACTTAAGTTACGAGTAAATGTAATTTTAAACAGGTAACAACACAAAATCTATAAAGATGTACTGTAGGTTTTGTCACAACCTATAATATGACAGTTTTAAACAAATATATTGTATTTCAAAATTCAATTAACTACCATGTTAACAATTAATTCGGCGGCTTGATCGGCGGCGCTTTTATTGCACAGCATAATAATGTGTTCATATATTTTGTACTTGTTTACTGGAATTTATTAAGTGCGTAGTAAAGAATAGAAGCAAGGTAATCAAATGTGTTTTTTAATACTTCCTTAAACATTACTTCTTCGATACCTAAGCTAACTAAAAATGATATCAGTAAACATACAATGTCAAAGTTCTAAATCGTTTTGGTATTTCAAAACTAAAACAATACAGGAACCTTCAAGAAAAGAGCTCGCTTATTCCTTCGTAAGACTGGCAAAGCGTCCGCAGCTCCTTTGGTGTCGTGGACGGTCATGGTTCACGGTGAGCTCACATAATATAAGATGAAGCGCCATTCGTTTGCCTCATAGTTTAAAAATTAATGCAGTATATAATAATGAATCTCTTTTCTGTGCATTAATAAATATCTACCAGTTTATAACGGAGACGAATTTTGTATGAGGTTGCTATCAAACTATCAATTACAATATCAACTTGTTATTACTTTACGTTCTAGAAAGTCTATCTCAAATTGGTCGCGAACATGTCTGAGTATTAGGAACGCGCTGTTACTGTCACACGATGAGAACGCATTATTGTTGGCCGTACAACGAGAGTTGGCAGGCGTCAAAGGAGGCGCCCCAGAGCAGCGCGGTGAAACGGCAGCGGCACAATAATTTAGTGCTTATTAGCGCACAAAAAGCCTTTGTTTTGGTGCGCATTGTGTGGAAAGGGGCCGTGTGAAGTTGATATGTTTATTAC
>DWTW01003364.1:0-10077 GCA_018246275.1 Papilio slateri
GTGCCAACTTTTGTGAGTGTCAATGGATGAAAAATACATTTAAATGGCGCTGTATGTCACAATTGGCCATTATAATTAAAATATGTTTGTGAAATTTGACTCCATAGAATTTGTTGGGTAATTTTTAACATATTTGGTAAGCATATTAATGTTATAATATATTTTTTAATTTATTAGACCCGGCGTTTGAAGCCTCAGGAGCGTGAGGTTGGGTCGCTGCTGATTCGATTAGTTGATCGTCAGTCGTCTACCACCACTTCGACATCGACGTCGTTCGACACCACAGTGACCGACGGCACGATTCATACGCAGCGCGCGAGCCACACGCCGGCGGTGCGCGACGGTCCGCCTCTCAGCTGTAACTTCTGCTGGAATACAGTCGACGAATGCGGCAGAATCCTGCGTCGTAAGACTCAGTACCACTGTCCCGAATGTCGCACCAATCTCTGCATCGTACCCTGCTTCCATGAGTACCACGATCTGCCAGAGGCTGAGGCAACGGCGAGCGCCAGGTGAATCATACAATACGCCCCTAGGCAAACCCCCAAAACCAGATTGTAAAGTTAAAAAAGTCAAAAAGTGTCCGGTACACTACTGAAACTAAAATGTCAGTAAAATTACATCATAGGGCTGTGGGGCAATTACTATTAGAGACCGCTAGAATCCGCTAAACGTAGCGTATTCTTGTAGTCCGATATTGATACATCTTTTACAATCGATTCGGTCAAACCTTTTTTCTTAAGTTTGTGGTTCTTTAAGTGGTAATAACTTTTGTATATATAAATTGTTATTACAACGATCGAACTGATTACAACAATATTTGCATATTTTAACATTTTCATTACTGCAAGACAATTCACTTAGTGGATCTTATCTTGTTCATATTTCCATTGTTTTTAATTAATATAAAATGTCATTTACGTATTTTATTATTCTAAATGTATGTAAGAAATATTATAGTTTTTAACGTTTAAATGATGATTGACTTGTTGTTTGTTCATTTTATGAATAAAATCATTTCGTTTATATATACATAAACTTAATCTTGCCCTAAATATTAAAAAAATGTATTTTTCTATTGCTTACAACGTTAGTTACAGAAGTGTACGTTGTTACACTCTGATTCAATTTGATTGACACTCGCTTTCAAGAACCAAAAGTATAATTCTTATAAGATAATCTAAACATATCATTAAAACACATTATTATCCACATTAGATTTGAGTGGATTTAAATTGTCAACATTTAAAAGTAAGGTTTTTTTTTAATGTTACCCTAATATTAAAACGGTTATAGAATTAAAATAATTTCTCAATTAATGTGTCGCTAAATGCATGTTTGTGTAAATCGACGAAATTGTTACCCTGTATTTACCCTTTATTTATATATTTGTGGCAAGCAATGTAATATGTTGTATGTTACATCTTGACCGTGGAAAAACTGAAGCACCATTTCTTTTTATAATGAACTAGCGGCCCGCCCTGGCTTCGCTCGGGTATTTAACAAAAATTATAAATGTTAAAACACACACCCTTCTTTTACCGTCGGGGTTACTAAGATGATATTTTAACATAAAAGTCGTTATTGTGACATAACTGTAATAGTGAGACACATCGCGGACCATTTTGTAGATATTGATGTCCTCTATAAAATTGTAGTGATCACCACTTTGCTCTTGTCAATAGTTTCCACAGCGTACGCGATATAACGACTTATATTAGTAGCATTTTTGAAATGCGATAAGAGAGATGAAACTTGTTTATTTTTTAATATTTTCAAATTGTTTAAACGCCCAATGTTTAGCATTGGCTGTTATTTTTTCTACTTTGATTATTCTGATGACTCTGTAGTTGAAATACGGCGTGAATGTTAAGTGTACACAATATTTTGATATTATAATGATATATTATATTCCTAAGTAAAATGGAGGTATTTGGTATTTCTCGAAATGTTATGTCTTATGTTGTTTTAATATGTATAAATAAATTTTAACCCAAAATTAAATGAAGATGTTTTAAGGAATAGTGTGGTAGTTGTATTATATCAAAGGAATACTTGTGTGCCTCTTGCGTTGATGGTTGTTGGAAAAATTTCAATAAAATATTCTATCTATTATAAATTGTTGTTAAAAAATTATTTTTGTAAAACATTTATGTAACGTGGAAGAGAACAAAGGGCAAAAGAAATATTTAATATAATAAAAGTCGTATTACGGAATTGTGCAATAGGATTTCGGATTGTTCGTATAAATTTTAAAATTATTATAGTTTTTTTTTATTAAAAAATATATGATAAAATCAGATAATTATATAATAATAATGGAAAAAATAAGATATAAAAATATTATAGGCGGCAGCTAAACTGACCCGTCATAACCGCTACGGAATGAGATTGATACACTCGAGTGAGAAAATGTTCGATTAACATAATATAATTGACTAATTCTTCAACAGGTTGGAAGGTAGGTTTTTAAATTTCAAGGCAAATAAAAAAACATTGTTAGTACATCTGATTGCATTGCTTCACTTGATAAAGATGTTTTGATAAGTTTAGCTGTACCGTGCAGTGCGAAGCGACCAGAGCGCGTGCGCAGGAGGCCGCGTATGCGTGTTTACCGTTTCGTGCTGGCCAATTGCACAAATGGTTTTACAATACATGGTAAGTTAAGAAATATTGAATGTTTTTAATTTTAATAGACGAGGAACCGACAAAAATTCTACTGATTTAAAATTTTACTGAGAAATTTGTACTAACATGAAACATTTCAATGCTATGGTCTTGTTTTTGTCATTAAACTTTAGTAATAGACAGGACACCACAAACAAGATTTTATTTTTATATAAATAATATGATTAATGTATTTTTGAATTTGCCATTAAAAATAAAAATCCAAAAAATTCAAAGATTATGACAACGTGTGAATACAGTTACATTTCATCGAAACGTCACGAACACTAGGCAAGGTGAAAAGGGATTTTAAAAACTATGGAAATAGAAGTTAATTACACACAAACTATTGAAATTTTTTTACCACTAGCATTGTTCTTATAATCCAATTTTGATGAGTGGATTCCCTTCACGGCGCACTGAGGCATGGAGCTTAACCAAATCTCTCTATAAATAATAATTGTTTAAAAGATTATATCTATGTAGGAATTAATGAAACATGCACTGCTGTGACTGACCAGCACACAACTTGATTATTCGAATACCGAACCCATCGCTAATATCGTCTTATTATAGAGTCACTAGTGCTAGTTTTTTCCGTACATTAATTATTATTGTATTCATTATTTCATTAATAGAATAATGAATAAACAAAATAATACTTAAAACTTTGTTACTTGTATTGACGTTTGAAATGTTTAAAGCTGAGTAACATGTATTAACAACAAATTATATTCATATTCTCTTAATCAATTATTGTTTTTTTTTTACTCATCAATAGATAAGAAATATTCGTGAGTGTATTGCAGCGATATGATTGTATGTTAAGATCGATTTTATAAATATATGTATATGTATATCGATTATATAAATCCTATGAAGAAATATAAGTTAAGGGAAGTCTTGCAAACAATATTGTCTAATTTATAAATTCATAGTTTATTAAATTTGATGTTAAATCTTTGATTGAATAAAAAATATGTTACAAAAAGATAAGTCTTGGCAATTACAGATATTAAATTGAGAATATATTGTGTAGGTGCCATTTCCGTTGTTGTGCCATTTGAATTTACTGTTACTTTTAATGTACATCTTAAAACATTAAATGTTTAAAACTTATAAAACACATTGTCGCAAACGAGAAATATACAAATTATGTGTTTGATTTAAAATAAACGTATTAATTAACAATGAGAGTTTCTTAACCACAACATCCTTATCCTTGTCAGCCTAATGAATCGTTAGAAGAGTATCAGTTTTTAATATAAAATTGAGATTTTTGCATGTACAATTCAACCTTTTAAAAATTAATTTCGCAAGCATTTATATAAAACCATGGATATTACCTCAAAAAATAAGTTCTTGTGAAAAGTGCGTAAAAACATGGTCGTGGTCTCATTTTCACGTTATTCTCAAGAAACTTCTCTGTGAAGCTTTACTATAAAATTCGATTGTCATCGCTTGTCATAGAAGGGTTGTGGTGAGCTCACCACCACTCACGTCCCCGAACATGTTTTCGCAAAAACTGGTATATTTTACTAAAAACATAATATAACTAATTTTGATGTCGCAGAAATGACGAATTTTACTCTAGATAGTGAGTTGATGGTGGTGGGCCAGTCACTGTTTAGAATAAAATGTGAATAGTAGTACTTACTTTGCGTTTACATGGATTTCTGGAGTAACACGAATAGATAAGGTACGAAACGAGTTTATTATGGGTAGTGTAAAAGTAGCAATAATGAGAAAAACAGTGGTAGAGCTCGCAACAACATCTGTTGCACGAATGGGCCGGCTCGACCGGTGAAATGCTACGACCTCACAGAAGACAGGCGTGAAGTAGAAGTATGCTGCGTTTCGTCTGATGAGTGAGGTGCCGGAGGCCCAATTTCAGTCCACTTCACTTTCCCATCTTTCCTAATAAGGACAAGATGGGAAGGGGAAGAGGATTGGACGGGGAGGGTATCAATGAATGGGTGAAGGAAATATCCTTTTTCCAGTCTATCCCCTCTGTCCATTAAAGGTAGGCAACGCATCTACGACTCATTTGCTTGTTGCCATGGGTAGCGGTCACTTAACATCAGGTGACCCGCTTGCTCGTTTGCCACCTAATTCCATAAAAAAAAGTAAAGAGCAAAAGGTTAGCATGGTATGTGTATGTTATGAGTAGGGAAGAATGGCATGTGACAAGGAGAGTTTTAGATATAATTGTGCAGGGGCATGTCGATAGGGGTAGGCCTAAGAAAAGATGGATGGATTGCGTGAACGGTGACATGATTAAGAGGGGTAACGACTGATGACGAACGATAGGTCGAGGTGGAAGACGAAAACCTGTCGTGCTGACCTCACATTAAGTGTGAAAGATCCGCCTTCTTCCACAAAGTTCCGCGCTTCTTTTACACACTTTTTGGTATATATAGGATATTTCACATGCCATACATAGTTCCAAAACTTACTACATCGTTGTCATAGGGGACTTCAACGCGAAACTGGTAAAATGGTGCGGAGAAGAGCTGCTAGTTGGCAAGTTTGGATGTAGGCATCGGAACCACTGGGGCCACCTTCTGGCTGGCTTCTTGGAGAAGGAGGAACTTCATATGATAAACTCCTTCAGAAAGCGAGAGCACAAGAAGTGGACCTGGATGAGCCCCAACGGTGCGACGAAAAATGAGATAGACTTTATCATATCGACGAAGAAGCACAGTTTCAATGATGTCTCAGTGATTAATGCGGTCAAAACGGGGAGCGATCACCGTATAGTCCGAATCTTGAGTGAAGTCGGCTGATAAAGTCTACGCTCCGACCAGCACCGATACATATCCAAAATCTCGAAAACTTTCAGTTCGAACTTCAGAACCGATTTAATTGCTGGGGAGTAGCGTGGACGATCTAAATGACGGGTTCGTGCAGGCTATTCAGACGGTGGCTTCTAAGTTGGGTCTTGCCCACCGTACGAACGCGTTCAAGAAACTCTCAGATATACTTTTGAGCTCATGAAGGAAAGGCGAGAAATGATCTGCAGTCTGCGGATGATGCGGAACAGTATCGGCTGCTAAATAGACAGATTTCGAAGAGAATAAAACACGACATACGCCAATGTAACACGAATCGTGTTAAAGAGGCTATTGAGCGAAACAAAAACTCCAAAGTGTTTGCCCGAGATCTGTCTATTGGGCAAAGTCGGCTGTCGAAGCTGAAGACCGAGGATGGCAGAGTTGTTTCCTCCAAACCGGAGCTCTTGAGTAAGGTTGAGAGGTTACACGACATTGCAGAGACCCGCTATACGTGACCACTTTCCTTAAAAATATCATCGTTGTTAATTTGATAAGAACACTAAACAAGCAACGTACTGTTTTTATTTATTTATTTAAAATACAAAGTTGTTTAGTTTAGGTGCTAGAGGGCTTGAAAGATTATATATTTATTTTGTACACATCATTTTCGGACACCCTATGTATATTCCTAAAATTATTCTTTATTTTACAACAATGTTGTATATTATAAATCGAGTATTGGTGGGTCACGCGTGATCCGGATACAAAGTGTGGTCTGATTGTATGTAGAGGATCAACATACCGCTAGCGAGCAGCCAAATTTATTCTCTACACGGATACAGAGTTACATGTTCCATGCATACAAAAAAGCTTATTCGAAACCACAAGTACCGTCGTCGATGTATTTATTCAATCATTGAACTACGAATATATTCCTAAGAACAACAGAACGCAGACAAACCAAAATGTTATAATATAATAAAACTAATAAATATCACTGACCATTTTTTTATGGACGAGAAAAGCAAACGAACCACGTGATCAAACCACGTGATGTTAAGAGAACATCCGCAACACGAAGATGACAAAAAATGTACGACGGAGAGAAGGGAAGGGTCGGAGGTGTCGGAGGCCCGATCGCCTCCGACACCTCGTCCATCAGGCAAAACACAGAAGCTTAAGATACCTTCACTTGACGGCCGTCTTCTGTGAGGTCCCCCTCCCCCTCCCCCTGCCTCGGACGAGCCGGCACATGCATGCAACGGCTGACGTCACTGCCAAGCTCTGCTATAAAGAAATAAGAAAGAATCCTCAATATACAGAGTACTAATGCTGTAGCAACATTTTTTTTTCATATCTCAGAGCCTTTTATCTGTACGTTGGCACTCGGCGGAAATCTATATAAAACAAAGTAGTGTTAGTTACACCATTTACAACTCAAGAGAGGCTAAACAGATTTTTTGATCTTCGATTTACCTCCGCTCCGAATAGCAGAATGACTAATAATGAAATCGGTAAGAAGTATGAAAAATATCACGATTAAAAAATATGTCAAGAAAATGCCTTTTGACATACATTTATGGAATTCGACATTATATCTGATGAAATTACAGAAACTGCAAAGAGTGTATAAGTGAAATGAAATATAAGACCTAACTAGGTCCACCGGTCAGCTAGTTGATATTAAATAAAAGTAACTGTTAGGAAAAGGAATTCCTTTTTCTACGTGGGCTCGCGCGGCCTGTTGCATTGTGAAATTGAATACATATATGCATGTGAAGTCAGAACACGAGCTCTCCTCAACACCTACTCTGTTTATTTGTTTCCACAAGCAAGGGTTTTTCGCAATAAAATGTATTTCTAATATTTTATCGAGTTAATTAAAACATCACGGGATAAGTATACTTATAAAGGTATGTAAGAGTGGACATATATTTCTCTAAGCTTCGGCTCCCCGTCGGCGGGGGGTGACCCTCATAACGCGGATCGTTTCCGCTATCCCATGTGATCTATTGCGGCCCGTTTGCACATCGCCTAAGTTATTTATCACAGCTTTACAGATTGCCTAGGCCGATAAAAAAAGATTAGATGTACCGCCTTATGTACTGTGTGAGGAGGCTCCAGAGAATTTTTTTGGAAGATCCGATTTCTACAAAATTAAGTTTATCGAGCGATATGAATAAGATCAAGATGAATGGAACGATATATACTATATGTCGGTCCTTTCGTCGTCCATCTTTTTCGTGATATATACGATATTATCCTGAGATCCTGACTAAAGCTTTCCTACAATTTAAGGCTAAACTTACACTGAGCACACACTAATTGCTTGTGTAATCATGAGTCACATAACAATTTTATTGAGAATCGATCGCCAATCTCTTAGTCAATCTTCTGAATAGTTAAGAAGGTTATTACAAAAGCGACCTAAATTATATCACAATGCACCGCACAGCCACGTCGTCCTCGAAATAATTGCTGTCGTACGGGCCTGTGTTATTGTCAAAGCTAACATATTAATAACTAGAGGAATAAACATGGAATAATATATCATTTATTTTACGCATAACAAAAACAAATATTAAGAACTAACTGAAAATCAAGAACTGCTCGTCGTATTAACGTACCGCTATTAGTTTGCGCGGCGTTTCAATCGATAGTCAACAGCTGCAGTACGTAGGCCTCCTCATTGGTCGTCACAGAGATCAGGGGCTAAATGATCAAAAGGGATCAAAAGGCGGACGGATGCCCGCGTCCTGTGGACTCCCGCACCCTGGACATGGTAACATGCTTACTTATATGATATTTATAACATATAAAGACTACAGTTTTCTATAAAAAATCAACATAAATGTAACCAATTATGGAATAGTACCCTAATTACGGAATAATACAAAAAAAACTAAAATCCAGCTTTACTTAAAATATATGCTTAACCACAAAAGGGTAGGCAGAGACAACGAATATTCAAGTGGCGTGATCCGTGCACACCTCTCTCGCTTTACGCGCACATGCACGTCGATTAAGGGTACTTCTTGTACCTGTTGTGTCCTTTTAATGTATCCCTAATCTAGCTCAACATGTTTGAGACATATATATTATAAGCTTGGTTCAAAAGAAGTGCTTGTAGGTATTTTGAGCCACACATCTTCCTTAAGACGTAAAGAGAGGAAATCAGTATTATTTCATGAACTTTTGACCTGCAAATTGTAGTCATCGTAACTTAACGACTTCGACATAATTGCACAATAAAAATTAACGAAATAATTTTATTAGTATAACGAAAACATTAGTTAAAAGATTACTGAGCGATGAATACATTGATTGCCTCGAGGAACTTCCAAAACTGGAATTGATTGATGTCGCCGTCATAGTATGGCTCGGTAAATATTTCTTATCCATTGTAACTCGGTCTATGAAAATACAAAATTTTGCTTTCATTCTAAGGTAATCGAGCGTAAAGAAGGTCATATAAAAAATAAACTTTTTCATAGAATCTGTTATAGACATCTCATCAATCAGACCTAAGGCCACAGAAAACTGATCATGATTAGGTATTCATTTTGTACATAAATCTACAAATAGATATGTATAATAAATGGGTTTAATAATGTGGCCTGACAAGATGAGATTATATTTGTATAATGGTCGGCAACAATATGTCAGTCTTTTTCAAATTACAGTAATTAAGCTGACCGACGCAGCTCGAACATTCCATGAAACGGATTGGGATCCACAGATGAGTTTACATATTTATGAGAAGGGAAGGGGTTGCTAAAGTGGATTTTGTACATTCATTAAAATAATTTGTATACAAATGGGAAATATATATCACTACGTATATAAGAGTATCGTTTACAACTTGCTGAACGGCCTTTTTGTCTTGTCAGTTACTGTTATATCATGAACCGCAAAAAACAAAGGCATAGATTTTTGGTCGCTTATTCAGTTGCATATTAAAATAACAATTCATGTAAACGATGGAAGGTTAGTGCAATCGTTTTCTCGAATTTTATACCTACCTATACCTTCAATATAAGTTAGATATACCTATAGGTCTCCCACAAGATGGACCGATGATCTGTCCAGGTAGCAGGAGCCAACTGGTCGAGGGCGGCAGGGGACCGACCTCTGCGGCGATCAGTGGGGGAGGCCTACGTCCAGCGGTGGGCGACCGTCGGCTGAAACGACAACCAACAATATAAGTTATAGAAACACTTGAGGTCAAATAAGCCAAGACTAAAACATATAAAGTACCTTAATATCGCAACTTTGATAATAAAATGTTGTTAATCGTACCTTTTATTGTTTTTGAACGCCTGCTTTTTTGTTTAGAAAATAATGTTTTTACTTTATTGTATTAATTGTAAGGCATATTTATTTTTGTTAAGTCATTTCGCATGATAATGTACTACTCGACATTATAATCGATATTATTTATACTTTAAGAGCGGACTCACATTGCCCCTGGTTTTAGAGGCGAACACTTAAAATAAGAATTATTTTATAAAAAAACTTATTCTTTATTGAAATAGCCATTGCTTAAATAAAATTTTCCATGGCGTCCGGCTCGTTGCAAATGAAGGCAGTAACTCATACCAAGTTTTAACACTTGGCTCGTTAATTAAAAATTAGG
>DWTW01003365.1:0-10075 GCA_018246275.1 Papilio slateri
CATTTTACTATTATAATACAGAACAAATGTTTTTCAAATGTAGTACCTTTAGTCAAGTTATCAGCTACCATGTTGCAACCATTTATAAATTTAAATTTAACTTTAGAATTAACAATGTTTTCTCTAAGAAAATGTAAACGAATGTCTATATGTTTAGTTTTTGGTTTATAACAGTCTGTTGATGCTAGTCTTATTGCGCTTTGGTTGTCACAGTGGATGATTAGTGCGCTGTCCTCGCCTTGACCGAGCTCGGCCTGAAGTTGCCGCAGCCACAGGGCCTCCTGGGTCGCCGCCGCCATCGCCATGTATTCGGCCTCCGCCGTAGAGAGTGCCACGGTTTGCTGTTTACACGAATTCCAAGATAAACAAGCATTCTGAAACAGAAAAGTATAACCCGTGCACGATCGTCTATCCATTGGGTCGCTCGCCCAGTCAGCATCACAATATCCAATTATTTCGTTTGAGTCATCTTTGACATAGCATAGCTTTAGATTCCTTGTTCCTTGAAGATACCTCATAATCCTTTTTATTCCAAGCCAGTGTTGATTTCCTGGACTATTACAGTACTGACTCAATTTGTTAACTGCATAGGTAATATCAGGTCTTGTGATATGTGCCAGATATATCAGACATCCCACTGCTTCCCTGTATGGGATATTTTTGTTTACATCTTCAGGATTTTTATCAAATTTTGCATTTACCTCTATCGGGGTACAAACTGGTTTGCATTCAGACATATTAAAGCGGTCCAAAACTAGGTTAATGTATTTTTCTTGATCTAACATAATCATACCTGCCTCTCGGTTCTTATTTATGTTTATGCCAATGCAATTCTTCATTTCACCTAGGTCTTTCATACTGCATTCTCCTTTTAATTTGTTTTTAATCTCTGTTGTTTTATCCTTATTATTTGTAAATATTAAAAAATCATCCACCCACACTGCAATAAATATAGTTGTAGACTCATTTACTAAATAATAAATACAGGGATCCACATGTGACCTTTGTAAGCCAATTTTTAATAAAATATTGTTCAATTTAAGATTCCACTGCCGGCTAGCTTGTTTGAGTCCATAAATTGATTTATGTAAAATACATACTTGATCATTTTCTTTGTAGTGTTCTGGTTGTGACATGTATATCTCAGTATCTATGTCACCCTGAAGAAAAGCACTTATGGCATCCATCTGATACATTTCTAAATCATACTTTGCAGCCAATGAAAATAAGAATCGAACAGATGTATATCTTACAACAGGAGCATATGTCTCATCATAGTCACTTCCTTTTCTCTGAGCATACCCTTTGATAACCAATCTTGCTTTAAAGTGGATAATCTCACCCTTTTCATTTGTTTTAGTTTTATAGACCCATTTACATGGTAAGACTCTTTTCCCAGATGGTGCATCAACCAGTGACCAAGTTTTGTTTTTGATCAGAGAATCATACTCTTTTTGCATAGCCTTTTTCCATTTCTCAGCATGAGATGATGATAATGCTTCGTCTGGTGTTTGTGGATCATTTAAATTAAGTATTGGACAGAAGAAACTTACATCATGGTCTGTTTCTTCATACTGAACAGCTCTCCGAGGACGTAAATTTATGTTTCTTATTGGTGACTCGAGATCAATTGATTGCTCTGGTATGTAAGATGAATCGTCATTCTCGTTAGACTGGTAGTTCTCTCTTGACTCACCAGTAAAATGGTCTGTGCTGTCCTCATTAGAGGAATTATCTTCTTTACAAGGTTCTTCGAGTGGCTGTACCTCCAGACTACTACTGTTAGATGCACAAGGTAAGTATATATTATTATTATATTTTTCCACATTTTCTAAAAATACTACATCTCTACTTTTTATGATTTTGTTGGTACCTTGATCAAGTATTCGGTATCCTTTAGTAGATTCACAATAACCAACAAACAATAACTTTCTGGATTTTGAGTCCCATTTTTGGCGTTTTTCTTTTGGAACTTGTGTCATTACTTCACAGCCAAATACTTTTAAATTAGATAAGTTGGGTTTCTTACCAGTCCATATTTCCATAGGAGTTTTACCATTAATTGATTTTGTGGGTGATCTGTTAATGATATATGCTGCCGTTGCAAGGGCCTCTGCCCAGAACTGTTTTGCAAGCTGAGCATCAAACAACATACATTTTGATCTTTCCACCAGAGTCCTGTTCATGCGTTCAGCAAGACCATTCTGCTCGGGTGAGTACGGAGTACTTGTTTGATGTTGAATCCCATGTTTTTTTAAGAAGTTTTCAAATTCTCTATTGCAGTATTCTTTTCCATTATCAGAACGAATTACTTTTATTTTTCTCTCATGTTCATTCTCTACTTTGTTTTTGTAATCTTTGAAAACTTCTACAATATTCAATTTATTTTTCAAAAAATAGACATGAACTCGTTTTGTGTAATCATCTATGAAAGTAATAAAGTATTTCATACCTCCCAAAGATTCTTGCTCCATTGGTCCACATAAATCAGTGTGGATCAGCTGCAGTGGTTGTGAAGATCTTGAACCAATGCTGTTAAAGGGCAATCTGGTCTGTTTCCCTGAGAGACAGGTAGTACAAGTAATAGAACCTTTATTTTTGTCTGAGAATGGCTGAACTCCCTCAGCACACTCCGGCAGCTTATTAATGTCTGAAAAATTTAGGTGTCCCATGCGCCTATGCCACAGGATAAAATCATTTAAGTTATCTGAACAAGACAGGTTAGAAAATACTTCTCTATGTGTGTTTAATAAATATAAATTGTTTACTAGTGTGGCTGAACACAGGAGTTTGCTATTTTTATCATAGATATCACAACCTTCATCTCTAAAATGTACATTACAGCCATTTTTTACCATAGCACTGACTGACAGGAGGTTTGCTGCAAGTTTAGGTATGTACAAAACCTGTCTTACCTGAATGTTACTTTCTTTATTACCATTTAGCAATAAATTGACCTTTCCCATACTTTCCACAGGTAGCGGTGTCTTACTGGCAACAGTTATGGTGGGTATCGGTGGACTTGTAACATCATACATCCAATCACATCTATTTGTCATGTGCATGGAGGCACCCGAGTCCACATACCACAGGTCCGGATTCATTGTCTGAGGATATGCTGAAAAAGCTGCAACAAAACCTTTATTTCCTTCTGTATTTTCTACATTCTTCTTTTTCGGAACACGACAATTCTTTGCGAAGTGTCCATGCTTGTTACAATTATAACACCGGGGTCCTTTGTAGACCTTTGTTGAATCATGTTGATTCCTTTGAACGACCTTTTTCCTTGTGAAGAATGCTGAATTATCAGAGCATTGAACTTCCTGCAGGAGTTTAGATTTAATAGAATCAGCACTTATCTTGATGCCAGAGCTCTCCAGTCCCATGATCATGGGCTTATAAGCTTCAGGGAGGCCGGCTAACATCAGTGTACCAAGCCGTTGGTAAATATGTTCATCGTTGCCCACTAATAATGAGGTTGAGGGGATGAGGAGGGGTGGATAACTTACCCCTTGAAGGGGGAGTGCGTAAAACCCCCTTTTTATTTTTTTATAAATATCGGGACATTCGTTAGTCCAAAAGGCATATGACATTTGTTTGCCGCTACCATTCACATGCACATTCACTTTTCTCGTTCAACTTGTGCGTATGGTCTATATTCAACCTAACACGCAAGGAGCAACCTTCGGTCGCTCCTTGCAACCTAATTGCGATTCATTCATGAAGAAAACAAATCATTAATTTTACCAAATTATTAAAGTTTTCACATAACAAAAAAATACAGAAATAGCCTCTATGGATATCATTCTCTTTGACATTTCAAGTTTTAAAAAGTGACATGTTCTAGTTTTATCTTAGTTGATTTTACGATTTTTGAAAAATTATATCTCAAACACTATACATTTACGTATTACAAAACATTACACAACGAAACTACATACCAAGACCTTTAACCAAAAAAATATGAACATCCAACTCAGCGGGCAATAATGTACATATTAGCCATTAGGCGCTCAAAATCTTAGAAAGTCGCTTGAAAATATGAAATGGCTCTTGACTTACAATGTCACTCGCGTCTGTCAGATTTTTACTTTCACGAAAATAAAGGTTATAACAATTTTTCTTAACTTTCTCTAAAACGGCGCATTGTCTTTTCATGCAAGCGGTATTCTCAGATTAATAGTTTGTTGTTACACATTGGTGGTATTGTTGTAAATTGTAATCCTGCCATCTCGCCAAATGCACCATCTTTCATTCAAATTGTTCATTAAACCCCTAAATTCTATGAGAGCTAATTCTCATGCAAATTCACAAAAAAAATTCGCGGCCGGCCAGTGCCAAATGTGACTCTAAGGCGTTTAAAACTCTTAACAATTACAAACAACAGTTTAATCGATTACAATACTCGATTTGCCAATTTTTACCTTTACCTAATTTTTAGTTTTCGAGCATGTTCCAGCATACATTAGGGCAGCACTAACAGTTCAAAATGGCGTATTTGTTTATTTTGTGTTATTACTATGTAAAAGTATGAAATTATTTTTATTTTTTTTGAAGAACGACCCCAAGTTTTGATAATAATGTAAATAAGATCTTTTTCTATCATTATAATATTTTTTTTGTGAATGTACATGAGAATTAGCTCTCATAGAATTTTTACCCAATTATTAATAAACAGAAAAATACAGTTAATTTGTAACACAATTAAATAAAATAATTTCATAGTGTTAAACATTTATAGAAATGGAGGACAAAAATATAGACATTAACTGTGAATTTATTTTCGGAACATTAAGGACAAATCGAAAAAAACTTTTCGAAAAAGCATTATCAAGCTCAAAGACTGGCAAAGTGTTTTACATATTGCAAGAAGAGTTGAACGAATTACCTGAATTATCACAAGATCTAAATTCTATGAACCGACATTACATGAAAATGATAAGTTTTCTTTACATAAAAACTATAAATTCATTAATAGAAAGTATTTCGACATTGCCAGAATGGCAGAGCATCCCGAATACAATCATTTTGGATAATTTAAATGGTTACTGTGATAAAAATAATTTGCAGAAAGCTTGCGGAATTGTTGCTTTGTTGATAGATACATCTCGTAGTTGTTCTAAATGCCTTAACATGTCAAGTCATTTATATATCTCAGTAGACAGGCAAGCTGTAGGTGATGATTACTGTGGTATTTTACAAGAAATGTATAATTTTAAGTTGTGAATGTTAGCAAAAGTTTTAATTATTTATTTAATAAAATTGTTTTTTGTACTTTCATTTGTTTAACTGTTTTCCTACATAAATACAGTAACAATAACAAGCTTCCTTTATCGGCAGTAGTATCAAAAAATTCTTACAAGAAAACTTAGTAAAAGTTCAGTAGTAAGTGGAAACATTGGCACTAATTGTAACATTCTAATTTAGTGTTTTTGGTATAAGTATCTAAAGCAATAACCAGTGGCATCAGTGGTAAAGCCTGCAACATCTGTTGCAGGAATGGGCTGACTCCACCAATGAAATGCCACAACCTCATAGAAGATAGGTGTGAAGTAGAAGTATTCTGCATTTCATCTGATGAGTGAGGTGCTAATCCTAGTCCTTTTGACCTTTTATCCTTTTCTCTAATAAGAAAAGGATGAGAAGGGGAAGATTTGACAGGAGGTGGACAGGAAAAGGTATCCGTTTTTTCTGTTTATCCCCTTTTATGTCCATTAAAAGGCCTATGGCTAGCATTCACTTCATATTGAGTGAACGGCTTGCTCATTTGCCACCTTCTATAAAAATAAAATCAATATCTTTTGTAGTTATCACAGACCATGAACTTTATTTCTTTTATTTAAATGATTAGTCATATAAATAGTAATATTTATCAGATAGGTAATGACCAATTTTGATAATGGATAAATTTTACTTAAATTTGGGCTAAGTTTAAGTAAACTTTATCCATCATATCATAGTGTTTTCAATCATACTTGTACTAAAATACATTTATATAAAAAAACTTTGGTTGTCAATTGTAGTTATAACTGTATTTGTTACAGAATATTCAGAATGAAAAGACTTTTGTAATCAACCAATAACAAAATGCAAATGTGAAAACTTATGTAGTATTTGAAATTAATTACCACAGCAACTACATTATATATTATTATATTAAATAATGCTTCCAACCTAAAAAATCTGTTTTTGTTAATAATAAGTAGGGTTTGTAGTAAAAGTATTTAGTGCCATATTACTTACTCTTGGTTCAAATTGAAGTTATTGCTAAAATAATTAATGATAAAATAAATAAGAAATTTTGCACTTACACATAAATTGTCAATTTTATTAAACATCACCTTCAATTTCAGTACAAAAACAATACAAATGATGTACAATACACATATGTTTTTTTTTACAACGGAATGAACAATCTGATTGCAAAATGATTACAGTATCATATTATACTAGGAAATCACCTAAATTTCAAAACAATATAGAGCAAGAAAAACACAAATATTGAGAACAAAAATAAATAAAATATGTAATAATTATGATTTCCTTTTCCCATTCTTAATACTCTGCTCATAGTTTTCCCCAAAAACCCTGAACTTCTATCAACATCATCATCGAGCCCGCGTAAAATCTTGTCTTGAATTCTCACTTCATTGCCAATCTCTATGGACATATGTTTTAGCGTACTAATTTTTCCACTAAGTTCTTCCGCCATTCTTTCATTTTCATGTTCCAAGACATCCTCAGTTGCAACCCGTGGTATGGGTTGATACTGGTAGCCATCCCGCGCTCTCCGCATATTGCTTCGCCCCGCCGTATTTAATTTTTGTTGAAACTGTTGTGCAAGCGCAAAATTGTTTTGTTAGTTTATGCCGAATGAATTTGGAATAATTTGCTTTGCGATGATAATTTCTATTACATCTCAACGAGAAATTTATGAAATAGTACTGAATATTAAAATTATTACCTAGACTGAGTACCAAATATTTTTCTTCAACTTTTAAAATGAAAGACAAATGGACACGACACACGAAATAGGTAAACTTATTTGTCAAAAGTCAAAATCATCTGGTAAGTGGTGACTGGATGCAAACATTTTTTTTACGCCATGAAACAACAACTTTTTGCCAACATTAAAATTGTCTTTTTTTAGTAGATTATATAGTTTATTTTTTTAGTACTTAAATCAGAAGTTATGTCATTTTGTTATTCCAATGTATGAAATGTGATCGTTATTTCTTAGCTTGATCTTGCTTATCTGTGATAGATAAAAAATTGATTTAATTCTAACTGTAATATATTTAAAAAGTGATCGTACACTTCAAGGGCCTACCCTAGACTGTTCTTCAAAAGAATTTTTTTTTATTTACCACACTTTAATATTGTACTCTATTTTGTTGTAAACTGTGCACCATATTACCACGTAGCTGATATCTTCTCCGTTGCCCCGCACCATTGTCTGATCTGTCTGTCTGACAATGAGTTCTGTGATACTATTGGTAGTCTTTTCCACTGGTTCTTATCTTGGGAAAACATGTAATCAGAAGTTCCAAGAGGAATCTCCAAAGGTACTTCTTATAACGCCTTTCTTTAGTATGTCACTAATTTGATCGATGTAAGTTCTCCTGTGACGTCCTCCACCGATGACACCAACACGATCTGGTTATCGGCGTACAAGAGACATTTTACAACTAGGTCATCCATTCCTAATCTTAGAGATAGAGAGAGAGATTGACAGCCGCGGGGATGCTACACAGCCCTGTCTTATACCTTTATTCATGCTATGCTTTATTGGTGATGATATTTTTATTAAATAATGGTGTCCGCAATTGTTTTCCCAATTTACTTTATTTCACTTACTATCAGATAAATGATATACTCATACACCTGTTTCTTTTTTACTTACATTTTGAAAATAAACCGTTAGTTTTTTTGTGCTTTTTAGCTGACGTTTTAAAAATGTACCCATGAAATACCACGAACTCAAGTAACGTTACATATTCGAGCATTACACCTGTGAGGGAGAAGAACTGAGCATCACAGTGTGCAACCTGTAATGATACAACTTGTAACATCAATGCGTATTAACTTGCATTAATGCTCAAAATCTAAAATGTTACATTACAGGCGAATGGTCGTGAACATCAGAGAAACCGGAAGGAACACGATATCAGTGACAACACAGTCAACTGCACTACTTCCGAGCAGGACCTTGAACGGCTCGTTACCGACCTCAGCGAAGCGATTACGGAGGCGAGGCGACACAGCCATCCCAAAACTGCGTCAGGCTACAGCTCAAAGGCCTAGACACTGGTGGACGGAAGACTCGGCGAAACAAAAACGAGAGGTTACAAAATTAAGGCATAAAATAAGAAGAGCAAACCCAAGCCGCAGACAGTATGCAGTAGATAATTACGTCCAGGCCAGGCAGAAATATAAAAAAAACATCCAGGAAGCCCTAACTGAAAGCTGGAGACACTTCTGCTCCTCACAAAAAAGAGAGACAATGTGGCACCGCATATATCGAATACTTAAGGTCTGTGGGGAAAAAAAGGAGGAAGAACTTCTGCGACACCCGCAACTATTCCCGCTAATGCATTTTTTCTGCAAGATAGGGAGGAACTGGATGCAGCGGTGCATCGCAAAACTAGGGACGAGGTCGGAAAATTCCTTGAATCTAGCCCTCTCGGTCAGCGTCCGTTGCAAACACCCTTCACAAACACCGAAGTTCTAGACATCCTGAGAATTCGCAATGGCATACGCGATACTTGCAGGTGTATTGCCCCTGGACCTAAGAGCGAAGGAACAGGCGCAACTTTACAGAGTCAAAAAAGGGAAGACGCTGAGCAGCCTCCCAGCTACAAAAATGGAGATTAACTGCAGCGTCTTCCAAGCCGAGATGGTAGCAATCCTAAGGGCGCTGGAGTACGTAATCAAGAAAGAACTTAACAACGGCCAACTCTTGAGCGACTCGACAGAGAAACCTCTCCTTTTATAAAAGAAATACGCGCATATGTTAGGGAGCCAGCTAGAGATAGATAAAGAAATATATAAATAGATTATATAAATTTTAATGTTATCTGTGACAGTAAACAAATAATAAGTGTTTACTATGGCAAATAAGTAGTGATATAAGTTTAAATTTTGAAGAGTGACTGGAAATTAAAAGTATATATTCGATTGTGTGATATGAACTAAGAATGACAATTTTGATTTGTAATTATTTTGATCCGAGTAACAAATTCTTAAAAATAAATGGAAAAAATATTCATTTATCACATGCTTGTCTCTTTCGACAACACAGTATTTTTCTGAACAAAAAATCTGAACAAGAACAAGAAATTATATTAATTTCAACAAGGATATCTTAATTATTTATTCTTCATTTATCATAAGTAATGCATAATTCATACACATAAATAATGTCCACATTAACAAAAAAAAACGAATTTCATAAAACGTTTTAATTTAGTCAATTCTATTTTATACTCTATACTTCCATATCCTAAAAATTATAGTACCCTACAACTGTTAGTTAGCTTGAGTATCGAGACTGGTCTTCATTTTTAGTTATTTTCAAATTTAGAAATCAGATAAACATGCAAACAAGTATCTGAAAAACTGACTCATTTATATTTTAAAAGTGTGTTATTGATAAAGTGAATGCTATCGAGAGTGCGGCCAAACACTTGAAGAAACGATTGCAAGGTAAGGGGTACTTTAGGTTAGCAATTGAATATTGAAATATTTAAATAGAAAATTGACCCTGATGATTGCGAGGTTACACCTTAGGTTTTCGGGATCCAAAGATTGCAAAACACTGTTTTATTCTGTATTTAAATAAGAGATCGAACAAAAAGGATGAAAGGTATATATTTACAATATTTTGCTCATAATATAGACAATATTAAACTAAATACCCTTTTATATAATACACATATCGTCATGTACAGTCAGCGTCACAAGTGGGCTACGCTTTAAAATTATTAAATAGTTAAAAAAGGGCTACGCTTTCATTAAATTTCCATATGCAAGCAGAATAGGAAAAATATATTATAATAAATAAAAAAAAATGATT
>DWTW01003366.1:0-10074 GCA_018246275.1 Papilio slateri
CTTAGGTAACATATAAATTATTTCTTTTATTATAATGTCATATAAGTTGAAGTAGATAAATAATTATCACGCTCTAAATTCAGAGGGGTAAACAGAGATCAAGATTCTCATTTGTCGTGTTTCTGGCGCTGACACTGTTCAGTTGTGGTTAATCTTAACTGGCTTATGTAATTTGGGGCAACACCCGTTAGTGATATACTTCGTATGTTACTAATTCGTAGTGCTTATATTAGCTTGGCATGTAACGGCCTATCTATGTAACGGAATCTTACGATGTAACTTTCACTTACTTGTAAATGTCCGAACGACTTAGGAAATTTGTGGTCGTATATAAAGGACCGATGACAACACATTTTTTTTATTTTGTTTTTAGGGAGGACTAAAAAGAACAGAAAAAATAAATTTCATTTTAGATCGGGAATAACGCCATCTAGTAGTAGTAGTAGAATATGAAATAACATTATGCCCTATTATTATTTTTTAAGGAATTTTTCTTTTTTCTTCGCCGTTTTAAAGTAATAAGAGATAGAGTTATTCCTTTCTTACATAGCTTAGTAGGTGTCAAATATGACATTTAGTAAGGCTTTCATGTGTATTTTTGTAGTCCTAAGAAATCGAAAACTCAAAAGTCAATGGCATAAGCTGACGTGAAGTAGCCTTCGACTAGATAAGACTCTAGGTAGGCCTTCGTACTTAAACATCACTCAAACTGTAATCTCTTTTTAGTTGAATTAGGGTAGGTAGGAAAAGAAACAGTAAAACTCTTTTTACTCACTGCTCCCCATTCCATTAGGGTCAATCTTCTAGAGTGATCCTATCTACTTGATAAATACAGCAATAGTTCACTATATTGACCAAAATTGACTAAAATAACTCCTTTACCTTGTAGTAAAGGAGTTATGGTAATAAATTATAGTGAAACTTCGTAGTTAATTGTTACACGTCACGTAGGCTAGGCGCATTGTGGTGTACTTCTGCACCGAGTACTAGCAGTGTACGTTAGATCAGT
Organism: Papilio slateri; assembly: GCA_018246275.1. NCBI lineage: Eukaryota > Metazoa > Arthropoda > Insecta > Lepidoptera > Papilionidae > Papilio > Papilio slateri. Next base: position 1,010 of record DWTW01003366.1, read on the forward strand.
ATTTAATATCGTTTGCAATAATATCGTAACTCGAATAGACCTTTAATTCATTTCGCTTTAATAATAATAAATAAATAAATAATAAAGTAAATAATAGCTTTTAAACTACTCTCCGATATAGGGTTGTACTTCTATGCAAAAAAGTATTTGCATATTTTTCGTTGTTATAATTGCACCAGCGAGCTTAATCTAATCAAATTGATCGCGATGTAAACTAAATATTCCATTGAGTTTATAGCGCACAGTGCCCGCCGACACATTAGCTTGTGGATTCGCTGTTATCGAGTCCATTACAAAATCAACAGATACGAAATAAACACCATTTATTTCGCTAATAGACAGCGTGCTGTTTTTGTATTCAAAAAAATAAATTTTGAACATTACGCAATCTTCTACGGCACAAGCGTACCGCTAACCCTATGTTAAAACGATCTGGGATTCGTTGATAACATTTTATGTTCCCTCCATTCAACCGCCAATATATATACATATTTTTAGACATACAGAAACACTGCTTGAAGCGTCTTTAACTTAATTTGTTATAAGCTCCAACAATTTTAGTATTTTTCCACATTAAACCTAACTAAATTCTTATCCATTGTCTACGACGTTGACTACGACATGATGCGTTGTATGCCTAAGTTGCCGCTGTAATCAGTTGCGCTTTATCTATTGTTTGGATCATGTAGCATTACTATGCAATCGCGCCGCGTCGCGTCGCGTCGCTAACCTAGGATAACACGCGTCGCGACGCTTCGTGTAAACTGATCTGAATTCTATCTCTTCTTCTCCTTTTAATAATAGTTATGACTATTTTCATGCTAACTCTATAAATTAAATTTATAAGTTGAAGAAATGTATTGTATGTATATATGAAGGCAGGAGTACACTGGTGTTTATGAAGTAATCATATTTTAAATATTAATTGTATTTAAATAAATAAAAAAACTTTAATTTACATGGGATTGATGTTTCTCTAATAAGTTACTTTTATTGAATACTATTCTACTTTCGATAGAATATTATACGAAAACAAAAGAATAGTGATCTAAAATAAATAACGTAATAATTTAGCACTCAGAGCTTTCTACAAACCATTTGACCTAAATTCTTTTGTTTCACATTGATACAAAAGAATTTCCACGCTTACTTCTTATTTAAGCTTTCTTTTTACGTCTTGAATCTATCTCTTCGTAGTTTAGTTCATACGTTACAACAATGTTTTATTACAACTTGAAGCAAAGAAATATTAACAAAATAGTAATAAATCCATTTACAGTAGCCGTCAGTCTGGCTTGTTATGTAACGGCCGAGTTTTCAACCAACCAAATAGAATATCCATTTTTTTATAGATGTAGGTAGCTAACCGATGGGCAACTGCAACAAGCTTGCAGATGCGTTGCCTACCTTTAATGGACAGAGGCAGGGGATGGATAGCAAAAGGGTATTGCTTTTCATATCCATCCCGAAATCCTTATCTAGAATTAGGGCTCCGGCCCCTCAATCATCAGGTGAAACGCTGAATGTCGTAGTATTTCGCAGGTCTGGCCGACCCATTCGTGCAACACTTCTATTTATTGAACTAACTATAAACTAAATACCTAAGATACGAGCAATTCTTTAAAATTGATTTGTACCCTTTGTTCGGTGATAGGTGGTAGATATCCTGTCACGTTTTTCAACTTGTTTATTACTGTTATAATGACAAAGTTTAAAACCTTCATTTGACTCAGTATTTTCCTAGTAATTTGATGTAGATCAAAGTGGAACAAAGAACCATTTCATTGAAAAGCTATTCAAAGCCTTTCAGGGAAATAACGCAGCCATAACTTTTTTTACGTACTGACACGGCCGGAATAAATGACCACGGTCTTAAAGCGTACTTTTTATGAGAGAGATTATTTAGAAATTTTTCTTTCGAAAATTTGTGGTGTACTTAGTTAAAAAGTAATTATAAAAAAAACTCATTTATAGAACAGACGCTTTTTAATGACTATTTTTGTATAATTTGTGTTTCATTGCCGTTTAGCATTTTCCCAACATTCAATTGGTCTCTATAAGAATCTTTATTTCCTTATTAATTACTTTTTTTAGTCGCGATTGTGATACAAGAGGATTCCATTGTATATGTACGTTAAAGATTTGTTTTATGTTTTAATTAGCATACTTCTCGTGTGTATAATTTCATTATTTTCACATATAAGGGTGGAGCGAATAACATATACATCGCATAAGAGCCCCATCGATCGAACATTCGTAATAGGCTTTTAGTATGCACGATAATGTTATTTTTGCGGAGAAAATTGATATTAGATGTCATATCGCCGCGAGTTTTACGCCCTGTTTATAATGAAATTGAATTACGTGCAACGTAGGACGTGATTCTTATGAGAGAGGTGCCACATGAGGTAGTATATAATTTGATTAACCTGTTGAAGTAAAGGCCTTAATTCAGGATAGTTGTAGACATATTGAATTGAAAACAGTAAACTAGGATTGAATCGTGTTAGGTGTTGAATGTGCTATGTTCAACGATTTGTATATTGTGTGTATGGTGAGAAGTTAACCCCTTATCAAAACAAGGACCTAATAAATTCCATAAAAAACGGTTTCTTACATGGTATATTTTAGGTCGTGAGCGTACGAGAGATTTTTGTTACCTTTCAAAAGTAAGCAATAGTAAGTATTCAGAGAATAAACGATAAAGTATTTGGTAGTAATTATACATTACGTTAATGTCATCTTGTTAGTTGTGAGGTCCACGGGAATGGGGAAGGAAAGACTCGATCTTTGTGGCGATTTTTAAGGAAGGCTTTTCTTCTTTAATAAAAGGTTTGTTTGTTGGTTGATGGCAAAGGCGAAAGATATTTATATATATGGTACATTTTTCTTCTAAAGTCACTGTTTTGTTTTAATAAAATAAGAGCTCTAAAAGCTCGAGCCAAGCAGGTCACGGTGGGCGGTAAGTCAACTGACCCACTTCCTTGCCGTTAAGCTGTGATATACTCAAGTGTTATACCTTAAGTAATAAGAAAATGCTTTTTTCATCATGAGATAAACAAGTAGATTGATAGAAAATGAAATATGCATAAAATAAATAATAATTATTTCATTGAAAGTTGTAGCATGGGAGTGGGTTCATGACCCTAAGGTCTATCGATCGGTTAAAATCTTGCTTACAATCATAAATAAATTAAGGGGGTTCCACTGGCCTAGGGTTGCGACCAGGATCTGCTCGACCGCGTGCTTGCCGCAGCGGGCTGGCTCACGACGGTCGCGAAGATTGCAGTTGGTGGGAGGTGCTGGTAGTTTCTAGCTGGTAGCTTGAATCCCCAGCGGGATCTAAGCACTCATGCTCTTTTTAAGATATTAATAAAATAATTATTGGGCAGGCAGGCAAATAGCTAATGGACTTCACGTCGGCTCTCCCGGTATGAGAGCCCACTTAATTATTTGATAATCGTTATTTGATTATCTGGTCGCGGATTGGCTACGCGAATGTATGCAGTTAAGTAGGTGCACTAATTGCAATGTTACAAAGTTATATTTAAGTAAGCAGACTAAAATAGAACACGCCGCCTTCGCCTTTTATAGTACGTAGCTAATATTTTTATTAATGGTACAAATTAAATATTTTACACTAAATTAAATTTTAAGATTTATTATTTTAAGAAAATATGACGTCGTTGCTTTCCAAAGAACCGTGAAAAGGTTAATGTTAAGCTGGTTTACTTCTTTTCGTTGCAGCTATGAAAAGGAGAAGAGCGCACTGGTGGTGTCAGTGGTGTCGTGCCAGGGCCTGCCGGGCCGCGAGCCCGCCGGCCCCGACCCCTACGTCAAGCTCCAGCTGTTGCCAGACAAACAGCACAAGGTTAAGACCAGGTAATGTCGGCCAATTGTAGCAATACTCTAATTTTTATACTTCTAGTGTAAGCAGGTAATTTTACACCGGAGTATCCTAAAACTACAACCAGAACGGTGGTAGTAGGAGCAGCTGTTGCCCCAATCTCTCCCTGTGAATTACTCTACCGGTGAATTACCACTACCTCACAGAATACAGAAGACAAATAGGCTGATGAATGAGGTCCCGCAGGTCTCGTCCTTTTCCTATATTTTATTCCTTTCCTTTCCTTATCAACCCTCCCCTACGAATAGAGTGGCGACCCATCCGTAACTCTTTGTTGCGGATGGTGGCCAAATAACATCCGGTGACCGTTTGCTCGTTTGCATTTTTCTAAAAAAATAAAACATCACACACATCGTGGGAATTTGCACTATTTTTTCTTTTTTAAATTCTAATTTAAATGGGCAGCTATGTTGACCATCCAATTAGATATAAGTTAAAATTATGTTTTAAATTGGTTTTACAGAGTTGTCCGCAAGACCCGGTGCCCGGTGTACGACGAGGACTTCACGTTCTACGGGATCGCGCCGCACCAGCTGGCCGCTATCACGCTGCACTTCGTCGTCCTCAGCTTCGATAGGTCAATTGTCAATTTTATAATCATGCAATTCTGCTAACACAATCTTGTTGGAATAGTTTCACATTAGTTGACATTTTTAACACGCTTTTATGAGCTGGGTATATATACATATGTATGTTTGTATGTAACGGAAGATTTGAATGTGATTCACCCCCTTCAAAACGTCGGATTAATTCAAAACATTGCACACTTATCAAGGACCAATGACAATGCAATAATTTAAATAGTTTGCCCCATTACCCTTATCAGGATTTTTAGGGATAACGATTTTTTTAAAATTGAGAATAATGCCACCTAGTTGCAATTTTAAATAACAATATTTACTTTCTAAAATAATAATTAGCGTGATTAAACACGCTTTTTTAGTTTTCAAAACTTTTAATGTTTAATCCCCTTACATTGGTCTGTATCTATGCAACGGAATCTTACGATGTATTTTTCACTAACTTGTAAACGTCTTAAATCGACTTGAAAGCTTGCGGTCATATAATAAAGGACCGACGATAATAAATTTTTCATAACTTTGTTCTAATCGTGATCTCTCTTAGCATAAGACATAACGCCACCGAGTTAAAGAATGAAAAATAATTTCTTAAAACTTAAGAATGAAATAACAGTAGTGAGCCGTTACGTAATTATTATGACAGCTTTAAAATAGAATATTACAAATTAAGTTTAAAGGTATGTTAAATAAATTATTTCAGATACTCTCGCGATGAGATAATCGGCGAGGTGGTGTCGCCTCTGTCCACCCTGCAGCTGCACAGCGGCGAGGCGATGGCTCTCTGTCGCGAAATACAGCCGCGCAGCCTCAAGGTACCATATTATAATACATTCATTACTTAACATCGGCCGAAGAATATTGGCCGCATGATTGAGATTTGGCGTAGTTATAGTTCCTATGGAGAAGCGAGAAAAGTTACATTTAAACGACAGTACCATCTATCGATTATGCGATGTCAAGTTTATAAGATACGTAGTGTTCGTAATAATTTCATGAATTACAGTCGAATTTCGAGTACTAGTTATATTACGTTGTACATTGTGTGTCAGATGCGCAGCGTGGGTCGCGGCGAGGTGCTGGTGTCGCTGTGCTGGCAGCCGGCCGCCGCGCGCCTGACCGTCGTACTGCTCAAGGCGCGCAACCTGCCCAAGATGGACGTCACCGGACTCGCAGACCCGTAAGCACCAATCACTACTTAAGCCACACACTACAGTTGTCAAAAAATAGTTTTGATAACTAAAATATACAAAGTATTTAAAATTGAATCAACGTGAAAATGACTTAACAATATGGAAATTTGCATCGAATGCTTTCTTTGTTACAAGAACAAATAAACTAGGTCCACATAGGAAACCAAGGTACACGTTTCCACAAATCTCAGCAAAAATTGCACATGTTTCATTATTGTAATATATCGAAATGAAACGAACGACACAGCTATCGGTTAGGGGCTTTATTTAATTGAATGGCGAGTGGGTAATAAACGCACCTATACTCGTATGACACACAATGTACTACATTACTTTGGTCGTATATATTTCTAGCTACGTGAAGATGTACCTGCTGTACAACGGCCAGCGCATCGCCAAGAAGAAGACGCACGTGAAGAAGCGCACGCTGAATCCGGTGTTCAACGAGTCGTTCGTGTTCGAGGTGCCCGCCGCGCCCAGCGCCTCCCTCGACCACGTCTCGCTCGAGCTACTTGTGCTCGACTGGGACCGCGTCACCAAGAACGAGGTACAAACAAAGTAACTTTATATAATTTAGGGACAAAATTGCTCGAGCTCTTAGCAATGGTCCGTAACACGATTACTGTACACGTACACCCTGGATCGTCTTAAACGAGCAACATCCAACTGTGGGCCCGTTATGTTTTCTACATGGACTACTAAAAATGATATGAATATGTATATTTGAATGTTTCTTGTTGAACGGTAGCTAAGCCATGAATAAATCAACTCGAGCGAAGTGCGACGACCATACTTTTGCGTTTCGTCTGACGAGTGAGGTGACGCACGCTGTATATAATAAGAGAAGGGACGGAAAGTATTTATTAGGGGAGAGGTTATCCCCTGTCACCTAATTAATACTTCCCGTCCTTAATTAATACTGGTTTGCATCCGTGACTGATGATATTTTATAGTGAAGGTTTTTAACATCAGGTATCCGCACCATCATATTACATCGCAGGCGATGTTGATAACGTATGTGGGAATGTTATATGACTTAAACTATACTTCTAGAGGTACTGGATAGATATGTTCATTGGTCTCGTTGTTGTGCAGGTGATCGGTCGGCTGGAGCTGGGCGCGGCGGGCGCGGGCAGCGCTCGCCACCACTGGCGCGAGGTGCAGGCCGCGCCGCGCCGCCAGATCGCAGACTGGCACAAGCTCAAGGAGTAAAACAAACAGTCCCCCCACACAAAAACTCCCACCCCTCAACCCTGTCACCCCTTTTACAACCATAACCTCCATTACATCCCCTAATTCAATGTCAAACTGATTAACGCTACATGTAATCTCACCAAAAACCTGAACACTATACAATTTGTACCCCATGGATCTATCAACAACTTATATATTATACTATATTCTAAATGTTTATCTGTATAATGTACCTTGCTCTCTTCTAGTTCGATATGGAATCGTGTATCGCTCACATATAATAAGCTTCCTTTACATCCCTGTAGTTCCGATTGTTATAAGTGTGACCAAGAATAAGTAGATCGCTGCATGATCCCTACAAAACGCTAAACCTTAATGTAAAACACACTAGACTTTTACCTTACATCAGGTTTAAGGCCTCATACGCATTGAGTCGATACGGATGCGGCCAACCGCTTGCCGCGCGCTCGAAAATATCTATGGAAAAAAAAAACAATTTTCAAGCTCACCACGGAGGCGGCAGATGCAGCAGCCATCCGACTACCGTTGCTCTTGGCGCAACGGTTCCACAGCGGGTGGCTGCGGCCGCGTGGTTGTTATACGCACTATATGGATTGCGGTTGTTGTGCATTGACAGAGTGCCGTCACAACTTTCCGTGCGCGGACATCCGCATTTGTAACCGCGGCAAGCGGCTGGTCGCAATCCCATGCTCGTCCGCGCAGTGCGTATCAGGCCTTAGTAGTATACTCTTAAGCCTGCTGCACCTACTTTGCGATAAACGTCAGGCGAAATTTTTACCAGCACGCCGGGCCACTGGCTCTAGTGTGTAGCTCCTAGTAGTAAGCCTTTAAATAAACCCAACCAAAATCAAAATCAACAGATGTAACTAAAATGACCACAAAGCAAAAACCTGAATGTAATCTCACGGTCGTTCACCTTGCCACTAAATTATCGAATGCTAAGAAATATCTACCCCGTTTAACATATTCGTAGGACATACAAATAAATCTTTGAATGTAAAATAAATGTATTCATTGACGACAAACTAAATTATTTAATTAATTTCACGACTATTTTCATTCTATTTGGAACTTTTTCTGGATATTACGTTTTTTTTGGATTACATGGCGTTTAATTTAAATTTCTTACATTCCCACGTTTTTATGAGTACTCGATGGGTCGGGAATTTAAGCACTTTCAACTCATAATTTAGTTATTACAGATAAAACAAATTTTATTAATTCTGTAATATTTCCATAACTATAAACATATCCTTGAAGGATTGATATTTTCGCCGTATAATTTATAAATTACACAGGCTATCTGAAAGATAAGATATCTCCACAACTGATATATGTCACGATTGTAGTATTTAAAGACTTTTATTAATTTTAATTGCAATTTAAACTTTCAATGACCATGTCATTTGTGTGAAGATAACGTCTATTTTTTCTATTGTTTATTTTTATTTACAAAAATCGCGTTCTAGTCTAAATTAAATGTTGCCGTGTAAAAAAAAACGGAAAATACCGCTCAGGTTGACAAGGCTCTCGCAATTATTTTTTGTACGAAAAACTACGACCAGTTGACAGTCCAGATTTTTTTTTTGTCAAAGGTGATCTTGAAATTTCCTTTAACGTTACATAACATATGTATACTAAATACCTATTTCATGGTTAGAAATAAAGGTTGGTTAAATATTGTCAAGGAATCCGAAAAGACCGAAAACAGTATAAGGTTATGTTAACATTTTCTATAAAAATATTTTATGGGGAATATATATACATATAAAGCTGCAAAATAAATGAAATTCTTTTCTGTCAGTTGAGGGATCGTAAGATATGGTTAAGTCAAAGTCCAGTAACAGGGAATTAATATTTTATTTTATATGTTTGGGGTGATAAGAAATACTATGTTATTTCAATTTATTAGGTAGATAATTTTGTTTAAAACTTAAGGAAAATGCGAAAAAATAGATATTCATTTTAAACACCTCTAAAAGTTAATTATCTATGTAGTTTTTTTTTGGTTCATTCAACATAAATGTTGAATTAATTTCATCGTAAAACGCACATTTGCCGAAAATATCCATTACATTTTTTTATGTATTTAAATTTTTATTTAATTTAATAGAAAAATGCCCTGTTTGATGAAAGAAATTTCACTATTATTTTGATTTCTAACTATGCACG